>BQNB010006636.1:44641-96743 GCA_026074375.1 Tanacetum coccineum | reverse complement strand
AGAAATCAAGCATGTAATCTCCCCCGTATTTAATAAAGCAAGTAGTAGAAAAAGGGGCTACGAACTCACCTTGAGTGAATGGTAATCAACAAGTATTCACAATAGAAAATGCGTCACGCAAATCGTCGAATGCAACCTATTTAATTTAAGGTCGTATAAGTACTAATCACATTGAGTAATCTCTACCATGCATAAGTCTATTTAGCTAATCACCATCTAATTGTTTGAGTGAAAACATATTTATAATTGTAAAACATTTATAAATATCTGAATAATGTAATTATAGTTATTCCTGGTAAGGTATTAGTTACTCCTGGTAGTGTTGTAGTTACTCCTGGTAGTTATAGTTATTACTACTGGTAGTATATTAGTTACTCCTAGTAGTGTATTAGTTACTCCTGGTAGTGTTGTAGTTACTCCTGGTAGTTATAGTTACTCCTGGTAGTTATAGTTATTACTACTGGTAGTATATTAGTTACTCCTGGTAGTGTTATGTTACTCCTGGTAGTTATAGTTTACTCCTGGTAGTTATAGTATTACTACAGGTATATATAGTTACTCCTGGTAGTGTATTATTACTCTTGGTAGTTTATAAGTTACACCCTGGTAGTTATATTATTTTTAAGTCTGACCCGACTATAATGACTCCACTAATCACATTATCATGACTCGGGTTCTAAAGAGAATTTATGCGAAACGATATTTTGAACAACTTTCCAGTTCTGTCCGAGACCCGAAACTCGATCCGAAATGGGCGAAAAGCACTCGCATCAGATCTGATGCAGTGTATTAATTACCCAAAAAGCCAGATTTTGCCCGCGCCTTACGACCGTTATCACTCGCTTTAGACTTAAAGGAACCCCGCGAGAAAGTAGAACGACCTTCCGATCGACTTTCATGTTTCAGCCGAAGGCCAGAAACGGACTCGAAAGTGCGCAAATACCATCTTAAAATCAGACAGAACCACCTAACTAAAACAATGCTGGATTATTATATCTCGAAAATATATACCTCGTTTTCGCTCTAACTTTTTCGTTATAAATCCGTTTGACAAGTTTTCTTACCTTTTCGGAATCGTCGAGAATCATACTACTTTATAAAAATATAAAATAATGTGTTATATATAACGAATATTGACAGAATCTTTTGATGATCTTGTTGAATCCATTTTTAACCTTGATTTATATACCTTAACTACTTTTTGGAATTAATCATTTTACACCAACTTAATATGGGACAATACTTTTCTCATCCCTTATTAACATGATATTAGCGATATCTTGTGATTGAAGAAAATGGCACCAAAACGAGCCACAAGGTCAACACCGGTCACAACAACCCCAACCCCAACAGCAACCCCAATGATTGACCAAGGTGTCACTGCCACTTTGGCAGCACGTGATGCAAACAGGAATGGCGATGTCAGCCACACTTCGGGAACGGGTGGCAGAAGGACTAAACGCGTTGTTCAAGAATGCACTTACCAAGACTTTATGAAGTGCAAACCTCTATATTTCAAAGGCACTGAGGGAGTTGTTGAATTAACTCAATGGTTCAAAAGGATGGAGACTATTTTCCGCATAAGCAACTGCTCTGTGGAAAATCACATTATGTTTTCCACTTGTACTCTTCTAGCAGGTGCTCTAACATGGTGGAATTCCCATGTTTTGACTGTCAGTCATGATGTTGCATATGCAATGACATGGGCCGATCTAAGAAAGAAAATGACTAACAAGTACTGTCCAAGGAACGAGATGAAAAAGCTCGAGGCTGAATTATGGAATCTAAAAGTGAAGGGTACTGATGTGATTGGGTACAACCAACGTTTCCAGGAACTAGCACTGCTGTGTGTTAGGATGTTTTCGTAGGAGTCTGACAAGATTGAAAGGTACGTCGGCGGATTACCTGACATGATCTATGGAAACATTGTAGCATCAAAGACAAAAACCATGCAAGAGGCTGTTGAAATGGCCACTGGACTAATGGACAAGAAAGTCATCACCATTGCTGAAAGACAGGCTGAGAACAAAAGGAAGCTTGAAAACACTTCCCAAAACAATCAAAACCAACAACAACATCACAATAGACAGAACACTGGCAGGGCCTATACTA
Source organism: Tanacetum coccineum (assembly GCA_026074375.1). Classification (NCBI taxonomy): domain Eukaryota; kingdom Viridiplantae; phylum Streptophyta; class Magnoliopsida; order Asterales; family Asteraceae; genus Tanacetum; species Tanacetum coccineum. The sequence goes on along the minus strand of BQNB010006636.1, from coordinate 94,631 downwards.
CAGGGACTGGTAAAAGGAAGCCATACGGGGGATCTAAACCCATATGCGCTAAATGAAACTATCACCACGGTGGTCCGTGTGCTCAAAAATGCCACAAATGCAACAAAGTTGGCCATTTTGCTCGTGACTATAGGAGTGCGGGAAATGCCAACAATGCTAACAATCAGAGGGGCACCGGGTCAGGCCAGAAACCTACTTGCTTCGAGTGCGGAGTTCAAGGACAATTCAAGAGGGAATGTCTAAAGCTAAAGAACAACAAAAACCGTGGAAATCAAGTTGGTAATGACAGGGCTCCAGCCAAAGTGTATGTGGTGGGACATGCAGGGACAAACCCAGATTCCAATATCGTGACGGGTATGTTCCTTCTTAACAACCGCTATGCTTCTATATTATTTGATACTGGTGCCGATAGGAGTTTTGTGTCTACTACATTTAGTTCCCAAATGGATATCACGCCATCTACCTTAGATCACTATTATGATGTCGAACTAGCTGACGAGAGGATAATTGGGTTAAACACTATCCTTAGGGGTTGCACATTAAATCTCCTGAACCACCCATTCAACATAAATTTAATGCCCGTAGAACTTGGTAGTTTTGATGCTATAATTGGTATGGATTGGTTAGCAAAGTACCAAGCAATCATTGTGTGTGCCGAAAAGATCGTTCGTATCCCCTGGGGAAATGAAACATTAATTGTTCACGGTGACGGAAGCAACCGGGGACACGAGGCTCGTCTACACATTATCTCGTACTCTAAAACACAAGAATACATGCTAAAAGGATGTCCAGTCTTTTTAGCACATGTTAGTACAAAGGAGGTTGAAGACAAGTCAGAGAAGAAGCGACTTGAGGATGTACCAATAGTTCGAGATTTTCCTGAAGTCTTTCCTGAGGACTTGTCGGGTCTTCCTCCGACTCGACAAGTGGAATTTCAAATCGATTTGATACCTGGTGCTGCACCCGTAGCTCGGGCGCCTTATCGATTGGCACCTTCTGAAATGAAAGAGTTGTCGGAGCAACTAAAAGAACTATCTGACAAAGGCTTTATAAGACCCAGTTCCTCACCCTGGGGAGCTCCGGTCTTGTTTGTCAAGAAGAAAGACGGATCATTCCGGATGTGCATTGATTACCGAGAATTGAATAAACTAACGGTGAAGAACCGTTATCCGCTCCCAAGAATTGATGATTTATTTGATCAGCTTCAAGGGTCGAGTGTCTACTCGAAGATCGACCTAAGGTCGGGTTATCACCAACTGAGGGTTCGAGAAGAAGACATTCCAAAAACCGCTTTCAGAACCCGTTATGGCCATTATGAATTTCAAGTTATGCCGTTTGGTTTGACAAACGCACCTGCCGTATTCATGGACCTTATGAATCGGGTGTGCAAACCATATCTGGATAAATTCGTGATTGTCTTTATTGATGATATTCTGATATATTCAAAGAACAAGCAAGAACACGAAGAGCACCTTAAGCTAATCTTAGAATTGCTTAAGAAAGAGGAGTTGTATGCCAAATTTTCCAAGTGTGAATTTTGGATTCCCAAAGTACAGTTCCTTGGTCACGTGATTGATAGTGAGGGCATTCACGTAGATCCCGCCAAGATCGAATCCATTAAAGATTGGGCATCTCCTAAGTCGCCAACGGAGATTCGTCAATTTTTAGGTCTTGCTGGGTATTATCGAAGATTCATTGAAGGGTTTTCGAAGATCGCCAAACCAATGACCAAGCTTACTCAGAAGAAGGTCAAGTTTGTTTGGGGTGATAAACAAGAAGCAGCTTTTCAACTGTTAAAGCAGAAGTTGTGCAGTGCACCAATCCTGGCCTTACCTGAAGGAAGCGAAGATTTTATCGCATACTGCAATGCTTCAAAGAAGGGTTTGTGCGCTGTGTTAATGCAAAGAGAAAATGTGATTTCTTATGCATCACGCCAACTGATGATTCATGAGAAGAATTATATGACTCATGATTTGGAACTTGGAGCAGTAGTGTTCGCTCTCAAGATTTGGAGGCACTACCTGTATGGAACCAAGTGCACGGTGTTCACTGATCATAAGAGCCTACAACACATTCTTAATCAGAAAGAGTTGAACATGAGGCAACGTCGTTGGTTGGAGTTGCTCAGTGATTACGATTGTGAGATTCGTTATCACCCAGGAAAGGCAAACGTTGTTGCTGATGCTCTAAGCAGGAAGGAGAGAGATCAACCATTAAGAGTTCGAGCCTTAGTCATGACTATTGGCTTGGATCTCCCCAAATAAATCTTAAATGCTTAGACTGAAGCACGAAAACCAGAGAACATCAAGAACGAAGATGTTGGAGGAATGTTGGTTGAAAACGATAAAAATCCAGAGGCGATTAGGACGGAAAAGTTGGAACCCCGTGCGGATGGAACTCTATGCCTCAATGGCAGGAGTTGGCTACCCTGTTATGGCGATTTGCGGACTATGATCATGCACGAGTCCCACAAATCAAATACTCTATACATTTGGGTTCCGATAAGATGTACCAAGATATGAAGAAGCTATATTGGTGGCCCAATATGAAAGCCGACATAGCCACCTATGTTAGCAAGTGTTTAACCTATGCTAAGGTCAAGGCCGAACATTAAAGGCCATCAGGATTGTTAGTACAACCCAAGATACCTTAAAGGAAGTGGGACACCATCACTATGGATTTTGTCACAAAGCTCCCTAAGACGTCGCAAGGCTACAACACCATTTGGGTGATTGTTGACCGACTCACTAAGTCTGCAATTTTCACACCAATGAGAGAGACTGATCCTATGGATAAACTTGCAAGAATATACCTAAAGGAGGTTGTCACGAGGTATGAAATACTTGTTTCAATCATTTGTGATCGCGACCCGAGGTTCGCATCCAACTTCTGGAGGTCACATCAGAATGCTTTAGGTACTAACTTGGATATGAGTACTGCATACCATCCACAAACAGACAAACAAAGCGAGAGGACTATTCAAACTCTCGAGGATATGTTGCGTGCTTATGCAATCGATTTTGGAAAGGGTTGGGTTAACCAATTGCCATTAGTCGAGTTCTCATATAACAATAGCTATCACGCTAGCATCAAGGCCGCACCATTCAAAGCACTTTATGGTCGAAAGTGTCGTTCACCTGTTTGTTGGACCGAAGTTGGAGAAGCTCAAATCCTCGGTCCAGAACTAATTCAAGAGACGACTGAGAAAATCGTCCAAATCAAGCAAAGGATGCAAGCCGCTCGTGATCGACAGAAGAGTTACGCCGATCTGAAGCGTAAACCGATGGAATTCCAAGTCGGGGATAAAGTTATGCTTAAAGTTTCGCCTTGGAAAGGGGTCGTACATTTTGGCAAACGGGGGAAGTTAAACCCCAGGTATGTTGGACCTTTCAAGGTATTAGAAAAGGTTGGAGAGGTTGCTTACAAGCTCAAGCTTCCAGAAGAGTTAAGCAGGGTTCACAATACATTTCATGTATCTAATTTGAAAAAGTGCTATGCCGACGAACCGTTAGCCGTTCTGTTGGATGGACTTCATTTTGATGACAAGCTTCAGTTTGTTGAGGAACACGTTTAGATCATGGACCGTGAAGTTAAACGGTTGAAGCAAAGCCGCATTCCATTAGTCAAGGTTTGATGGAACTCCAAGTGAGGTCCTGAGTTTATGTGGGAACGCGAGGAGCAATTCCGGAAGAAATACCCACATCTGTTCACGAAAACAGCACCGTCGACAAGTGCCGCATCTTAAGCCTTGAGGACAAGGCTCACTTAACGGGGGGAGACTATAATACCCCGTGATTTAAGGTCATTGACGCCATCAATAAATCCACAATGTATCTTTTGTATTGTACGCGTTTGTTTTAAATCGTAAACGTTAAGCTAAATCGCGTTGGCTAAAAATTAACGTTCAATGTAAACGGGCATCAAACATTTAAATGTTTACATCAAGCAAGGGTTAAGTAATTATTTTGAGGATAATTATTAACATTGTTTAATTTATTTTTATTACTTGCGTAAATTTATTACGTTTCGTAATAAAATACGTTTAGGCATACCCGGAACCACCAAAACTTTTCTACGCTTCAACAAATACCCACGATTATATCTAACACTCAAAGTTTTATGAAATTTACCCAAGTTAATATTACTTTACACTTTGTTCATTAGAAAATAAAACAATGCATGAATACTTTCAAGTAAACACCTTTTTATACAAAAATTATAACTTGTAACATGTATAACTTTCACTAGATATTGTGTTAAAAATCAAAGGCTTCTAGAAACCCATTTCCCCATCCCCCCTTATCCCACGACACAACAACAACATTGGGTCTTGGCTAAGTCAAGAGGTACATAAGACTTTAGCTAGAAAGGTAACACATACACATATCATTTTCATAGTGAAAAACATACTCCTTCACCTTTCTTTGCTTGATCCACCTCACCCCTAATACATACCCAATCCATACAAATTTTTTATTACAACCTTTACACACATTCCTACATGATATCTAAGGTAACCTAAGGTGATTAGAAGGCTTGGTTAAGCATTTGCAAGTGTTGAAGCAAGATTAGGGTTTCTATTGGAAAACTAGGGTTTCAAGTGTGCAAGCTTGGGTTTAAAGTCTAAACAAGGGTTTAGCACATATTTCTCATCATCATTGTTCATCATAAGGTCATCTAAAAACCTTTATCTTTTTCATTTCATGAGTTTTTTATATGTATGATGATGTTTCTATGTAGCAAAAATCACGACATTACGAGTTAACGATAACAATAAACGATATAATAAAGTTAGGATCTTGTTGTGAACGTAAAAGTTACATGTTCACCAGTAGTTTCCAAAATTTGAAAAAGTCAAAATATTGATAACACGTCCCTAATACGAAAACGGGGCATAAGAAACGTCAAAATCGGACTTAAAACGCAAAAGTTATGCCAGTTTTACTAAAACGGTAATTATAAACGTTTTAACTTTATAAGTATAATTTCACTCAAACGATTAGATGGTGATTGAGCTATATAAACCTAAATATGGTATTAGTTAATCAAAGTGATTAGTGCTTATAAACACCATGTTAATTTAGAGTTGCATTCGATCATTTTACAGTGCGACGCTTTATATGTGATATTTGGATTATCATAACTCGAGGTGGAGTTTCATAGCCCCTACAATTACATGGTTTAGTTTTATAATTTTGGGGTTGAAAACATAGCATTGTTTTATAACTAGGACACAAGTGGATAAATTTTTTATATTATGATTAATGTTGCTTAAGTAGCGATAAAACCAAGTTTGAGCCCATATCATGAACTTTAATTATGGTATAACCAATAGGATTGTCTCAGTATAGCGCCGAATGTTTTTAATAGATCTATTGGTTTGACAATCTCGTTCGAGTGATTGCTATCACTAGGCAAACGAACTAAACCAATCGATTAGAGATTTTGTGGGTTAGAACATCAATAAACGTGGCAATGTGTGGCAAGATATATATTCATATATTAATGTCGAGCTTCAGTGTCCATAAGCTTAGAGCAAGTAATTAAAACATGTGATGTTTGCATTCCTGCATTATCATATACTGTGGTAAATCTTGTGGTCCAACTTTATTAACATTTTATCACACCGTATGAATATCGCAAACTTTATTGTTGACGTTTATAAAGCAATGGTTTTTTTTCAGGAGGTCAGTAAGCACAAGGTGCAAGCGATACATTGGTGATTTTGTATTTTGGGATGACATGCTTAAAGATTTGTTGCATTATAAATTTTTTTTGGGAATCATGTATTATGAACAATTATCTTTTAATTATGGATAAGGAACAAGTTAAGTCTTCGGAGCTTTTGTAACATATTTTGTTAAATCATATGTATCGATTATTAAAAACACTTTTATGTCTTCTATATATATTCTGTGGTATGAACTAAGATGTGACATGCCCCGGACCTTTATTCCGCTGCGAGCCATTTTAGGAGTGTTACAATATTTGCTTTGTAAATTTGTGTGTGTGTTTCTCTTTTCTAGGGAGTATTTATAGGTGATATATGAAAAGGTTGTGATATTTTTACATTTTTCATTTTTTGGAAAAAGTTAAAATTGTTTTGGTTACGCATTTAATGTAGTAACCCACTAGTTGCACGATCCCGTTTTCATGGCAACTGTATCGCCGATTCACTTTTGTAGTGATGAGGTATGAATAACGGTCAAAAGTCTTTTGATTAGACATTTTAGGAAGGGATTGTGTTTGTGGGAATGAGCATTAAATGCATGTCGGGGTTCATTGAGTGATATTTAGAGAAGTGGGTGACCCTGACTAATTGGTGACAGTTTAGATCAGGAATATTTGTTCTTATTTAACGTGGTTTCAGTCACCAACCTAGGACAATAAGATAAACTAAAGACTTGGAGCATTTAGTTTACTTTATTTAACTGGTCCTCATTGGTCATGAGATTCATATGGGTTTCAGGGAGATTGTTTCAGGGAGAAAAGAATATACATCATACTGAATATGATTGATCAGGGAGACTGATTAATCTGCATTTAACATGCCTAATTTTGCTTTTAATTTGGTGAAAGTAGGTTCATCTAAGGGTTTAGTGAAGATATCAAAAAGCTGATACTCAGTTGGGATGAAGTGTAATTCAATGTCTCCTTTAAGGATGTGATCATTGATGAAATGATATCTAATATCAATATGCTGGTTCTGAGGAAAGTAACTGGATTGTTGGATTATTGCAATGGCACTGTGTTGTCACAAAGTATGGCACCATTTTGTAATGGATGCATAGTCCTAAGTTGACGTTTTTCATCCATAGGATGCATGCACAAACACCTAAGGCAGCAGCAACACAATCAGCTTCAGCTGTGGACAAGCCACCTCCGACACTATATCATCGCACTCCAACAAACCAATGTTTGGAATTAAAGCTTCATCATGAGTTAATACTAAGCAAGTTATAAACTAAAGTACTAATGGAGTTATACTACCATACAAACTTAGTACTGTCCAGTGTTAGTTAACTACTGCTAGAAGAAAAAGTTTACTAACTGAATGTTCATGCTTCGCTTCTAGACTTGAGATCAGGATGTAAATGAGATAAATATGGAATGTATATCTTTTATAATTGAGGAAGATTTTGTATATGATTATAATTTTAATTGATCCTAAACGTTCGTTGGTTATCTTGTAAAGGACTCCCTTGTGGTGTATAAGAAGAGATTCCTAGGTTAAGGATTTATATACGTCTTAAAGATAGAGATAAATCTTAGAGAAAGAACGTACATCTTCAAGATGTAAACCCTAGTAACAACAAGAGTACTCTATATTGTTCTAATAATATTGAAGCACTTGGTGTTTTTAATCATTGTTCTTTGGTTTGGTACGTTCCATTGATTAAATTACTTCTAGAGTATTGAAGTGTAGATTCCTCATACACTTTGATATACAAACAAAGTCTCAACCATTGTTATTTTGGATTCATCCAAGGTAACACACACTTTACAAGGTAAAGAATCGATTAAGGCTTGGGATCAACAACTGGTATCAGAGCCTGTGCTTTGAGAAACTTTGATCTAGAAGTAATGGAGTTGGAGAATACTCAGAACAATGCTTTGGCTAAGCTTCCCATGCTTAAACTCGGGGAATATAAGATGTGGCAGATCAGGATTAAACAGTATTTTCATATCCAGGATTATGCTCTATGGGAGGTCATAGAAAATAGGAATTCATGGGTACCTATTCCTGTAACAACATCAGAAACTGGTACATCAACAGCAACAAAGATGATTGTGCCTTCTACTATTGAAGAAAAGACGTGTAAAAAGAATGATGTAAAGGCAAGAAGTCTACTGCTCATGGCACTACCCAATGAACATCAACTTACCTTCGACTAGTATGTGATGCCTCATCAATGTTTTGTTGCAATTAAAGCTCGATTTGGAGGGAATGAAGCAACAAAGTAATGACATAAAGGCTCTGTTTGAAAAAAACAACTATAGAAAACTTTAGTTTCAAGCTCAGAAACCCTTGATTCTATCTTCTAACATGCTTCAAAGGCTTGTTAGTAATTGCAATTCTGGGTGTGGTTACTCCCTCCAGAAGATCTAAATGTAAAATTCTTAAGATCTTACTTTTGAATGGGATACACATGTTTGAGGTTTGGATGAACAAACCCTGATGTTTGATACTATGGTTTTTGGATGATTGTGTACAACAAATTTAAAATTGTTGAACAAGAAGGTTAAGAAATCAACTGGTGCAATGTGCAAAGCAATGATGATAAAAACTTTGCATTTCCTAACTACTTCAGGTGCAAAGCTGTACTAATAATACTAATACTGTTAACCCTGAAGTTAGTACTGCTACCTCCAAAGTTAATACTGCCAGTACTGAAATTAGTACTGCTAGCTTTAGTGACGCCACGTAATATGCCCTTTCTATCCACTCAACCAAAAGGGTCTCAACTAGTTCATGAAGACCTTGAGCAACTTCATGATGATGATTTGGAAGAAATGGATTTAAAGTGGAATATGGCACTACTAAGCATGAGGGCAAGAAAGTTCTATCAGAGAACTAGAAGGAAAATCATCAATTGAGAGGATGCAATACTGCGGATATGGATAAATCATAGTTTAGAATGTTTCAACTGCCATAAAATGGGACATTTTGTCAGGGAATGCAGAGCACCTAGGAGTAAAGACAACAGAAATTAGAATCAAGGTAACTCAACAAAGACAATAAAGATTGAAGATGCTCCTGAAAAGGCAATGTGTGCTATATATTGATGTTGGAATTTGATTGAGTGCCATGGTAAAGGAATAAATTCAGGCAAACATGTCTCTCATTGCATTCTCTAGATTCTGAGGTAACAAATGATAAATCTGTTTAAAAAATTGACTGTAAAAACTAGAAGCTCTAAGCAAATAGTATGATGAATTGCTTGTTAAATTAGTGATACAGATATTTAAAGCAGCTACAATACAAAAGAGTTTACAACTTTAGAAAGGTCAAATTGTTAAATATAAAGAACATGAAGTTCTTTTTTCTCTGAGGAAAATGCTTAAGCATATAAGAAATGTTAGTCGCAAAGAATAAACAGATGGGATTACATAGGACAGAACTTGAAAAAAAAAGTTAAACAAGAAAAGGAGGATTTGGCGTTTAAGATGCAAAGTTTGATACAATCTGCAAAAGACTTAGAACTAAGTTTTTAAGAAGTCAGATAACAACAAGAGCAAAAAAGAGGGGTTTTGGTTATAATGTTTGCCCCCTCACCTACCATACCTTTGATTCTTAATAGACCCAATCAACTTAGACTTATCTTAATCAGTCTTGAAGATCAAAAACCTGAGGTAAATAGTAGGTCCCTAGGGATTCTAGTTTATAAGCCTACCATTGATTGTGATAAAGAGGTCAGATAATTCTAAGTAAATACAGATGACTCTTGGAACAACACAAATAACTGATAACTGAATCCTAGCTCTGTTAAGTTCCTTCAATTAAGTTAAACCAAGATTGGGAAATAAAGTTTTTTCTATCCTGCTTTGTTGGTCTAACACTAGTAAGAATGTTATTGAAGTAGAACCTAAGAAAGTTAGGAAGAATAATGATGCTCCAATTATTGAGGATTTGGTGTTAGATGATAAGGAACAAGATGGGTCTAAGACTAAGCCTGAAAAAAAACTGTTATTCCTACTGCTGCTAAAATAGAAAAACTAGTTAGGAAGCCAGTGAAGTATGCTGAGATTTGCAGGTCACAAAGACCTAGGGGAAACCAAAGGAACTAGAATGGTCAAAAATCCAATCAGTTAGGATGTAACTTTGTATTTAATAACAAAGCATGTTTTATCTGTGGAAGTTTTGATCACATTCAATACAGTTGTCCTAACCAACAGAGGAAAAGAATAGTAAGTGGAAATAATTATAACAAAAAGGATAATGACTACTATTCTAAAACCTCCCATCCTAGTGCACACAAACATATGGCTCCAAGAGCAGTCTTAATGAAGACTGGCCTAAAATCTTTTAATATTGCAAGGCCTATTAATACTGTTAGGTCTGTTAACACTGGTAGACCTTTTAGTACTGCTAGGTCTTTTAATACTATTAGACCTTTTTATACTGCTCACCCCAAATCAACAATTCATTGTGCTAGACCAAGGACATATTTTCAAAATCAAGCATAATCAACTATTCACAGGCCCTTTTACAAGAGAACAACATTAACAAAAAGGTGTTTTAATCAAAGGTTTAATACTGGTAGGCCATTTAGATCAACTGTTAATACTGTCAGGGCAAGGGGATTTAATGCTGTTAAGCCCTCAGCATGTTGGGTTTGGAGACCCATCAAACCCAATGGTGCATCACTGGTTTTCAACAAATATAATTACATTGATGCACAAGGCAGATCCAAGTCAGTAATGGCTTGGGTCCCCAAAGAAAACTAACTTCATAAGTTTTTTTGTGCAGAGCAATTCACAACTAAATGATAAAGGCTTTGTTGATAGTGGATGCTCAAGGCACATGACTGGAAACATAGCCCATCTTTCAGATTTCAAAGACTTTGATGGAGGTTATGTTACTTTTGGTGGAGGAGCCTATGGAGGCAGAATTACTGGCAAAGGTACTATTAAAACTGATAATCTTGATTTTGATGATGTATACTTTGTCAAAGAGTTAAAGTTCAACCTCTTTAGTGTCTCACAAATGTGTGACAAAAAGAACTATGTTCTTTTTACTGACTCTGAATGTCTTGTCCTATCTCCTAATTTTAAGTTGCCTGATGAAAATCAGATACTTCTTAAAATTCCTAGACAGGATAACATGTACAGTTTTGATATGAAAAACATAGTTCCTAAAGATAGTTTAACTTGTCTAGTTGCAAAGGCTACATCTGAAGAATCAATGCTATGGCATAGAAGGCTTGGTCATATAAATTTTAAGAATATTAATAAACTTGTCAAAGAAAATCTTGTAAGAGATCTGCCCTTAAAAAGATTTGAGAATGACCAAACATGTGTTGCCTGTCTTAAAGGCAAGCAACACAGAGCCTCTTGTAAGACCAAGGCCTTTAATCCCATTACTAAGCCATTGTTTATGCTGCATATGGATCTCTTTGGTCCAACTTTTGTTAGTAGTCTAATGCATAAAAAGTACTGCTTAGTAGTCACTGATGATTATAGTAGATTTTCATGGGTTTTCTTTTTAACAACTAAGGATGAAACAAGTGAGATCCTTAAAAAAACTGTATCAAAGAGATAGAAAACTAGTGGATAAGAAAGTAATGAAAATAGAATGATAATGTGGACAGTAGATTTTAAAATAAAGTGATGGATGAGTTCTGTAGGGGAAAAAGGTTTTAAAAGAGAATATAGTTAACAAGGACACCTCAGCAAAATGGTGTAGATGAAGAATGAATGGACTTCTCATTGAGGCTTGCTTAGAACAATGTTAGCTGACTCTAAGTTACCTACAATATTTTGGGCAGAAGCTGTTTCTACTGCTTGCTATGTAAAGAATAGGGTCTTAATAGTCAAGCCTCATAACAAGACTCCTTATGAACTCTTTAGAGGTATTAAACTAGCTATAGGCTTCATGAAACCATTTAGATGTCATGTTACTATTCTCAATACTTTAGATAAGTTGGGCAAGTTTGATGGAAAAAGTGATGAAGGTTTCTTGGTGGCTATTCTTAAGTAGAAAAGCTTTTAGGGTATACAACATTAGAACCAGAAAAGTTCAGGAAAACTTGCATATTGGGTTCTTAAAGAATAAGCCTATGATAGAAGGAAATGGTCCAAAGTGGTTGTTTGATCTTGATTCTCTAACCCAATCAATGAATTATGTGCCAGTGGTTACAGGAACTTTTTCTAATGATTTTGCAGGTATACAAGGAGTTTATAAGTCTAGCACATCTTCTCAACAAGATCAAGATTGGATTGCAATGCCAATTTGGAAGGATGCTTCATATTTTAGTGATGCTTTACCAAATATTGTTGTTATGCTCCAAATAGAGATACAGTATGAGTTAACTTGATAAAAGATGATGCTACAGAAGAGTCTCATGATGTTGTAGCAAGTTTTAAGGTAACAATGGTACCGCTGTGATCCAACAGTTAATACTTACCAGACAGATATTATACTGGTTCAGAAAGAAGGTTAGTTACTGCTCTTCCCTGAAGTTAATACTGCTACTCCTGAAGACTGGTAGAGACTGTCTGATCTGAAGACTCACATGTGTAGGACCAAGAAATTGAATTGGGGAACATTCCTCAATCTTATGAAGTCCCTACCACTCCTCACACAAGAATTCACAAAGATCACCCAATTGAGCATGTGATTGGTGATGTGCAGTCATCTGTTCAAACAAGAAGGATGAAAACTTCTTACTCTAAAAAAGGATTTCTTAGTGCTATATATGAAGGGAAGACTCATCAGGATCTTCATACATGTCTTTTTGTTTGTTTCCTCTCTCAGGAAGAACCAAAAAGAGTTTCTCAAGCTCTTAGAGATCCAGCATGGGTAGAAGCAATGCAGGAGGAACTTCTTCAGTTCAAACTGCAAAAGGTCTGGATTCTTGTGGATTTACCTAAAGGTCATAGAGCAATTGGTACAAAGTGGGTATACAGAAACAAGAAAGATGAAAGGGGGATTGTCATCAGAAACAAAGCAAGACTTGTTGCTCAAGGACATACTCAAGAAATAAAGAGGGCATAGGACTATGATGAAGTCTTCTGCTCCTGTGGCCAGATTTCGTAGGCATAGGAAATTCTGGCTTATGCTTTATATATGGGATTTATGGTCAACCCAAATGGATGTCAAAGTGCTTTCTTTGTATGGTTAGATTGAAGAGGAGGTATATGTATGTCAACGCCTCTAGGTTTTAAAGTCTGACCATCCTAATTAAAGTCTATAAGGTAGTGAAAAGCATTATATGGCATGCATCAAAGCACCCCGAGCTTGGTAGACACTTTGGGTAAATTATCTCTTGTACAATCGTTTTGAAAGAGGATAAGATGGGGACTAAACATTCTTCATCACAGAGACATAAGGGAAATATCTTGCTTGTTCTAATCTTTGTAGATGTCCATTATCTTGGGATCTACAAGAAGGAATTATGTGATGAGTTTGTGAAGCTTATGAAGGTAAGTTTGAATGAGTCTATGGGATAACTCACCTTCTTTTTGGGATTACAGGTCCAACAGAAACTAGGAAAGGAAATTTTTATCGTCAAAGATAAATTTGTCCATGAGTTTTGAGAAAGTTCAACTACTCAGATGTGAAGTATGCATCTCTCCCACTGAATTTGGAAAAGCCTTTGGTTCAGATTAGAGATGATGCTGATGTTGATGAACTTTTTATAGATCTATGATAGGATCTTTTGATGTACCTTACAGCATTCCAGGCCGATATCATGTTTGCAGTGTGTGCTGAGCAATGGTTTCAGGTTTCTCAAAGTCTTCCCATTCTCTTAGTGGTAGAGAATCTTTAGTTACCTTAAAGGTAATCATCTTTTGGATTTGGTATTCTAAGGATTCTCCATTGGAATTAGTTGCTTACACTGATAGTGACTATGCTGGAGCTACACAAGATAGGAAGTCAACAACTGGAGGTTGTCAGTTTTTGGGTATAGGCTGATCTCTTGCAATGCAAAGAAAGGAAACAAACTTAGTAGTCTTGCCACTTTTACAAACTGAAAGCTGAATATGTGGCTTGCCTGCAAGTTGCTTCGGTGGACAGTTCTCTGGATACAAAACCACTGCTGGATTATGGGTACATTTCTCATGGATTCGATATTTTCATTGACAATACTCTAGTACTATCTGCATAATTGAAACTCTGTTTCAACATTCTAAACAAATAACATATAGAGATAGTATACGCATCTTTTTATAAGGTTTGTGCAATACTAAAAAGTTGATTCAAATGGCTAAAATTGACACTCAACATAATGTAGCAGATCTTCTTACAAAAGGTTTTGATGCTGGTAGATTTCAGTACTTGGTTTCAAGTATTGGAATGCTCAATCCCTAATGCCCAAATCTCTTGTTTGTTTTGTAAAGTTTGTTAAATGTTAGTACTGTTAAGTCTTTGTAAATTAATTCTGCTAGTTATAATTAGTACTGCTAGTTATATTTAAAACTGTTTGTCAAAACTGTTACTTATAGTTAGTACTGCTAGTTATTTCTGTGTCTCATTGTTAATCCTGTTAGTACCATTTAATACTGCTAAACAAGAAAAATGGTTAGATTATGTTTTTCTTGGTGTTGAGCTAACTCTTTCAGGATAAGCAATGAAGTGTGAAATTGGTTTCTCAATGGTTCATTATTTGAGGGGAGGAATGAGGAATGTTGTTTGTTCTTCAAGTGTTGGTTTTTAAAACCACACCACAAATGGTCATCAGTTCACCATGTCTTATAGACATCAAGAATTGACTAGTCCAGAGCAAACGTACTGGTAAAGTCTTCTCAAATCCGTGACTAGTTGAATGTTTATAAACTATATGGTTATCAATGCACCATGTTTTTAAAATGAAGCATTGGCTAGTCCAAAGCAAACGGCTATTGGTAAAGACTTCTCAAATCCGTTGATAGTTGATAGTTTACTCAAAACTATATGGTCATCAATGCACCATGTTTTTACAATGAAGCATTGGCTAGTCCAAAGCAAACGGCTATTGGTAAAGACTACTCAAATCCGTTAATGGCTGGTAGTTTGCCAAAAACTATACTTTGTGTGGATTGTGAGTCAAAAGAAAAGAGAGATTTGGTGAGCTTAAAAACAGAAAGAGAGATGTGTGAAAAATAGACAGAGTGAAAAGTGAGCCAAAAGAATTGAGAGATAAAATGTGAGCTTAAAAACAGAAAGAGAGATTGTGTGAAGTTATTTTTGAGTATTACAGCACTTTGGTGTTGGTAATGGGCCTTCGGGTGGAGAAGTTAATATGCTAGGCTAATTTTTGTACTGCCTAAACCAAATTTAGTACGGCTGGATGACCAGATAGTACGGTTTGCTAACAGATTTTTCATTAATTAATTAGCGTTTGGTGATATTTCCGCCAAATTCCTATGCTATAGGGGTTTGACCCAATTGGACTTTCGTGATCTTTATATATATATATGTTTAAATTTAATCACGATAAACTTAATTTCTTTAAGTCGGTCAAATCATATCTCTACAATTCTCCTCATTATATCTCAATAAACTTTCTCTAGCGCCTTCAATATTCATCCACGTCATATCCCACTCGAATTACTCACAGTTTTCTTCATGGCCAAACTTGGCTTTTGTGATAAGCACAACTTGGTAGCATTTTTAGAAAAATCTACAGGAAGTGCAGGGTTTCATCAAAATCATAGATTTCTTAATCGAGTCAACATTTGCTATGCCCTCAAAAAGAAGCCCAGTTGTTTATATCTCCTTATTAAATAATTTTGGAGGTCTGTCAGAAGCTATTACTGCTTTGAAAATGGACAGAAAGTCGAGATTACTTCTCCCATGATGGTCACTCAATGACTATCACTGAGGGATCTTTACGAAGACATCTCAAGTTGGATGATCAGGATGGTCTTTCTTCTATACCCAACTCGGAGATTTTTGAGCAATTGGAACTTATGGGATATCACACATACTCAGATAAGTTAACTTTTCAAAAGGGTGCTTTTTCACCTCAATGGAGGTTTCTTATCCACTCTATTCTTCATTGCCTTAGCCCAAAGAATACTGCTTAGGAGCAGTTTAGTAGTAATATTGCAACTGCTATTATCTGTTTAGCTACCAATAGGAGATATAACTTTTCTAGGATGATTTTTGAGCATATGGTGTCAAATATTTCAAGCCCCATAAGTTTTGATGGACCCTTAGGTTCATTCAAAATTGCTAGATATCAGAGAACCAACTTCAATAACAATCCACTCAAGCACATTAATCTGTACCCTCTTTAGGCGCAAAGTTTTTAACAACATGAGAGGCCTACAAAGGGATTTTTCAGGCCAGGGAAGTTGACTCTATTTCCCTACTTTGTAGAATGTTTACTTGAACCTTTTTTCCCCAACTTCACCTTCAAGAATACATCCTCACCTTCCCACTCACTAAACCTTCACCTTCAACCTACACATTCACCTTCACCCTTGCACCTTTAACCTACAACTGATACTCTCATGCATGCACCAACCACAACCATCACTAAAAACAACCATCACCAACACAACCATCACCTGGAGCAGAACACCATCTTCCTACACCTAATGAATCACCTATCCATGCTGTTCACTCACATGGAAGTGATGAGGGTAGATTGAAACTCAATGAATTGACAGATTTGGCTACCAAATTATTTGACAGGATTGGAGTTTTGGAGGATGACTTGAAGACAACAAAGCAAACCTACAGTTCTGCATTTACTAAGCTCATACTCAGGGTCAAGAAGCTAGAGGCTCAAATCAAGATTGGGAAAGCAAGGAGGAGAGCTAAAATTGTTCATTCAGATGATGAAGACATTGCAGATGATTCTTCCAAACAGGGGAGGATATTATCTGATGCAGAAGTTCAAGAGAAAGCAAGTAATGAAACTGAACCTGTGATTCAAGATGTGACTCCTACAGAAGTAATTCAAGATCAAGAAAGCAGTGAGAAAGGAAGTGCTGAAGTTAGTACTGCTGGTGCAAAGAAAGGTACTGCTAGTGAAGAAGTTCCAATAGTTAGTACTGCTGAGGTAAATCTTAGTACTGCTGGAGGGACTGTTACTTATAGCAGAAGGAGTGAAGAGCAAAGGAAAAGAAAAGACAAGGGAAAAGCTATAATGACAGAGTCTGAGCCCAAGAAGAAGTCTAAGAAAGAGCTTGAACAAGAAAGATTAAGTTTTGCTGAAGCCATCAGACTTGAAGAGCAAATGAATGAAGAGCAAAGGGCTCAGATTGCAAGAGATGAAGAAATTGCTAGACAGTGGGATGAAGAGGAAAGACAAAGAGCTATGTCTGAGGCCAAGACATCTAAGAAGATAGATTGGAATGATCCTTCAGTCATAAGGTATCATACTCTAAAGATGAAACCAAAGACAGTTGCCTAAGCAAGGAGAAATATGATCAAATACTTGAAGAATCAGGGGAACTACAAGATCAGTGACTTCAAGGGAATGTCTTACAATGAGATTAGGCCAATCTTTGAAAAGGTTTGGGATTTTAATCAACATATTGAGCCTATGGATTCAGAGCATGGAAGTGAAATAATGAAGTCTCCTGAAAAGATAAAGTCTGCTGAAAAGATTAAAGAAGGACTTGTTTTTTGGCATTTGTTAAAAATTCACGGGTCAACCACCCGAAACTTACATAGCATAATAGTATCCTCCAATAAGGCTTATTCACAATAAACCTTGGAACGCTTCATAACTCATGAATTCACCACCGTCTACACGATATAATATTCTAAATAACTGACAAACGTTAAATAGTCGAATGCTAAATTAGAATATTCAAAACACGAAAAGGGCAGGGGTTACATTCTACCCTCCCTTAAAAGAATTTCATCCCTGAAATTCAACTACTTATCAGCACTAAACAGGTGCGGATACTTAAGCTTCATCTGATCTTCAAGTTCCCACATGAATTCAGGTCCACGTTTTGAATTCTACCGAACCTTGACGATGGCAATTCTACTCCGCTTCAACTTCTTAACTCTTGCTCTATGATTTCCACAGGCTCCTCAACAAAATCAAAGCTAAAATAGCCCTCCTCAGCTTAAATGCTTCAGCTCCCAGTTCATCCTCAGGCAAAAACAAAGGTCTAATTGTTGAAACATATGATTAGGATGAAGAACAAGTGTCATCTGATGACAATGAAGTAACTAAAGTAAAAGCTCTTATGGCACTTACTGATGAAGAAAGAGTTTTTGTTGGCAAGGAAAGTGCAAACAATGGTGAATAGGTCAATATTTCTATACAAAATGTACACACTCTTCTTGAAATGGAAGATAATGATGATATAAAATCCTTTCTAGATTATTTGTGTATTGATTTAAACTATGTTGAAGAACAAAGAAACAATCTTCTTTCAAAACAGAGAAGTCTTGTTCACGAACTAAATACATGCAAGGAACAACTTTTGGTACTAAAACAAGCAAAACTTGATCTTCTTACCATGCAACATGTAAACACTGAGATTCTCAAAGAGAATCAAAACTTAAAAAATGAACTGAAAGAGCTAACTTCTATTACAGAAGCTTGGCTAAACAACTCTAATAAAGTTAATCAGTGTATCAGTGAATAAATTCCTACTCAAAAGAAGAAAATCCTAGGAATTGACCATCTCACTGAAGATACCTCTAACTTTGGGCCAAAAGACCTAGTGTTTGTAAAGTCTTCAGCAGATAACTGAGAGCTATCTATTACTAGAAATAAACCTAAGTTATCTGAAGTTGAAGATTTTACTCTGTCAGATCATGACACTGGTAAGGTACCCTCAAATGAGTCACAAAGAAACATAACTAACCACTCAGTTGTTGTCTTTAACTCTTCAACAATTGATTACGATTAAGCTGATGAATCTTCAGTCTGTAGCACCCCACTTCCTCTACTGGAGAAGCTGACTGGTGCTGAACCTGTTTCTGGACCAAAGACTATTAAATCAATTTTGAAGTCAAAATCCACATTCAAAGCTGAAACCTTAAAAGGTATCACAATAAGTAAACATTCCTCAGCTCCAGCTAGAGGCAACAAAAGTTCTTCAGCTTCCAAAACTAACTCAGCTCATGCTGGTAAATTAAAGAATGTGAAAATAGAAGATGATCCTCCCTTGTCTATTGTAATAAAAGAACTTAATGAACTAAAATTACAATTTAGCAAGAATAAATCATCTTACTTCAGAAACAAAAACTCTCAACAGGTTCCTCCCATTGCATTTTAAAACAAATACAAAACTCAATTCAAAATGAATTGTGAACTGTGTGGGCAAAACAATCGTCTCTCTAAGAACTGTTATGAAGTCTTGTTTTGCAAAAAGTGCAAAAGAACCAATCACAAAACATATGATCATGCTGATTTTATGTCTTTCATGGATATAAATCAATATCATACTAGTCAAAGTGAATCTTCCTCAAGATCCAGACCTTCTAGGCCAACAATGCCTTTTCCCTCCTGCAAACATTGTGGATATAATGATCATCAATCTGATGATTGTATATACTATACCTTATGTGAAATATGTGGAAGCTATATGATACTCATGATTATAACAAGATTATTTCTCTAAGAAGAGGAATCAAACCTAGAAACCCTCAACACATCACAAAGAACTGTGAAACATGTGGTAGCAATGTTTATACCACATCTGATCATAATGACATTGAGTGGTTCAGGAAAAGAGAATCTCTTCAAGCTAAGAAAGTTGAGTCTTTCAAAGCAAGTAAGACTGAATCATCAAGTGCTCTAAGATCAAAGACTCCCACTAAAAGGTGGGTTTCTAAACAAAACTAACAATCCTAATCCTATTTTGTGCAGTGTAACATAAAGGAATCTTGATCAGTTTGAATAAATTGTCGTTCAAAGCATATATCAATGTTTACCTACAAAAATATGAGATGTACCAGGACCTGAAGGAATGTATGTAAATAACTTTACATACCGGTCTAAAGGTTATGGTTATGGTATAGTTTTCAAAAAGGGAGGGAAAGTAAATGTTCCACAACTTAAACACTGAAAATGCTTTTAACAACTAAGAATTCTTCACAAAAACCTTATGAAAAAAATCCACTGTTATTAAAGCAGAAATCTCACCTGACCAATATGGTCAAAATGATCAAAACTGATCATCCGTTTCAAACTAATGAGCTCATCAAATGATGATAAGTTTGAAAAAAAACACACCAATGAAAATCAATTCATTGATAACCTCACAAAACTGAAGATGTTCAGATCTTTGAACCCTTATCCTCTCTAAATGGAAGATACTTCAGCACATGATCTAATTCAAATTCCTTTCAATAAAAGAGGAACTTGGCATTGTTATCATAGGGCAATAATACCTGATTTAATCATCAATTGCATGAGGGCATAAATCATGATAAAATCCTGCTCCAATTGCAAGACTTAAAGCAATCAGGATCTTTCTTACCCTTGCCACATACATAAACTTCATAGTTTATCAAATGAATGTCAACAGTACATTCCTCAATGATAAACTAAAAGAAGAAGCTTATGTCAAACAACCTCCTGGTTTTGAGATAAAATGATATTCTCTCAACCTATCTCACTGAACACAATTTTGCAAGTGGTATGATAGACAACACACTGTTTATCTACAAAACTCAAACAAATGTGATTTTGGTACAAATTTGTTAATACAAATAATGTCTAAAAACGTTATTTATATTTTTCGACCTCTCAACGTTTTGATAATAACAAAATGTAAAAACGTTTACGATAAAAATAAACGTTTACAAATTATTAATCGCAAAATTTCATTTCTAAGATTAGTGATCACTTAAGGTATGGACAAACAAAATCATTAAGTGTGATTAGTGATCAAGAAAATATTTTTCTCTTAACCGTCACTTTTATTCTACAAAAGTTTTTTCACAAGAAATACATATACAAAATATTTTCTAATTAAAAGAAAAGTTTTATTTAAAACTTAAATTTGAAATTCAATATTTCTCCCCAAATAAAAGGTTTCATAGCAGATACAACCTTCCTCACAAAAAGACAAAAACAAGAAAGTAGTCTACTAGGCGGCCCCCTTATAGGGACGACGGCCCCCAGATATATCTGGGACCGTCGGGACCGCCCCCAGTGATCGTTGGGTTTTCCTGTCTATAAATACTGCTCCATTCCCAGCTGCAAAACATTCCTCTTTGCATGAATTTTTTAGAAAATTTCTCTCTCTAAAAACCTTCTTTCTCTCTCTAAATCTCTTGATCACTAACACTCTTTGATCTTGTTTTAAGTGATCTAATCTCATCTCATCTATCTCATTCTTCTATCTAGTGCAAGAGAAGAACATTCATATTCGCCAAGAAACGAATTGTAATTTAGTGATCTCTCCTCTCTTCTTCTAAGTACCAAATCTCTATTGTAATTATCTTGTGTATTTGTGTGATTCGGATTGTGTGTAAATCCGATAGTGTAGATCTTGTGATTGTGTATTGCTTGTGAAGTGGTAGATTGGTTCTAGCTAAGATTAGGACTCGATATTTAGCTTAGTGTCGGAAAACAACGTAAGCGACGTGTAAACGGTTTTCTCAGCCTAAAAGGATGTTACGATTAAAAGACTTCTTGATGATCTTAGAGTTACTGCTACTCAGTTAATGCTGTTGGTGTATAAGTAACTACTACTCAAAGATTAAGACTGTTGAAAGAGTTTCTACTGTCAGAGAAAGGATAAAGAAAGGAGAAAGGATAAAAATTGTTTGAAGATCAAGATTACTTACGTGATAAGTATTAGTTATTTATAGAATAGATCATAGAGAATACTCTAAGTCTTAGGAATATATTGTAAATCAACTAGGACTCCTTGGTGTATAAAAGGAGGTCCTAAGGTATAGATGTTATGTGTGTTGTTTTACGATTTGATAAGTGTTATTCATAGCTTCAAGGTTTTGTAACCCTAATACTAGGAGAGTATTTGTATTATTCTCAATAATATTGGAGATTTTATTGTTTGTTGAATTTTGATCATGTGTTACTGTTTTATTAAGAATTCTTCTAATATTAAAGATTAGATTCCACATAATCTTTAATACACTTAACAAAGTTTCTACTATAGTTGTGTTAGATTTATCTAATATAACTAAACCTTAAACAAGGTTAAGGAATTCGATCTATTGAAGTGGGATCCAACAAGAGGTATTCTACAACTGGGACAACAAGTGGTATCAGAGATTGTTGCTTTGAGAAACTTTCTAGAAGATATGTATTAAGATTCTGTACACATGGTGGCTGCATCCAAAGTTCCCATGCTCAAACCGGGTGAGTTTGAGTTATGGAGGATGAGGATTGAACAATACATTCAGATGATAGACTAAGCACTATGGGAAGTCATAGAGAATGGAAACAATGCACCAAAAACAATAGTTGTGGAGGGTGTTGAGAAAGTAATGCCTCCTACAACTGCTTAAGAGAAGGCTAAAAAAAGATTAGAGGTGAAAGCTAGAAGTACTTTAATGATGGGCATTCCTAATGAACATCAGTTAAAGTTTAACTCAATTAAGGATGCTAAGCTATTGATGGAAGCTATAGAAAATAGATTTGGTTGGAATACAACTACAAAGAAAACCCAAAGGAATCTTCTAAAGCAACAATATGAAAATTTTACTGCTTTGAGCTCAAAGATGCTTGATCAAACTTTTGATAGGCTTCAAAATCTGTGGTCAGTTGGAGCCTTTTGGTGAGAAACATTTCACAAGAAGGATGTGAACCAGAAGAAGCTATTAAGAAGTTTGTACTGACTGAAACTCAATGAGTTGTGTGGAGGATAAAATGATTTGGATAAAATGAGCATGGGATGATCTCTACATAAATCCTTATGGTGTCTTTGAACCAGAAGTCAAAGGGATGTCTAGCTCAAATTCAAGCACACAGAACATGGCTTTTGTGTCCTCTTCAAATAACAACAATAGCAGCACTAATGGAGCAGTTAGTACTGTTCAAGCAGTTAATACTGCTAATGGAGTTTCTGCTGCTAATACTCAAGTTAATGCTTCCAATATTGACAACTTGAGTGATGTTGTTATTTGTGCATTCCTTGCTAGTCAACCAAATAATCCTTAACTTGCACATGAGGACTTGCAACAAATCCATCCAGATAATTTGGAAGAGATGGATTTGAGATGGCAAATGGCTATGTTGACTATGAGGGCTAGAAGGTTTTTAAAGAATACAGTTAGGAAGCTTACTATCAATGGCAATGAGTCTGTTGGCTTTGATAAGTCCAAAGTGGAGTGCTACAATTGCCACAAGAAGGGACATTTTACTAAAGAATGCAGAGCTCTAAGAATCAAGGGACTACAAGGATAGAGGAAAGCACAAGAAGGACTATGTACTGTGGAAACCATCACTCCACAGCTTTGGTGGTCATGTGTTGGTTTGGAAGGTTCATATGACTAGAGTGTCAGGCAGAGGAAGGACCTAATTATGCACTCATGGCTTACTCATCTTCAAGTTCTGACTCAAAGGTATCTAACAATTCAAATTGTTCAAAATCTTGTTTGAAAACTATTGAAACCCTTAAATTCAATATCGATTCATACATAAGATTTTGATATTCCGAGTTAATGGTTCTACCTTATAAGCTCAGGATTAGAGTCTCAGTAGAAGAGAAACTTAGAGTTTATAAGCATGAGTCTATTTATTCACAAGATATAATGGTCTTAAATTTGAAATTGGAATGTAAAGATATTGCTATCAGGAGAGATAGGAAGAAGAGGGAAGAAGCTCTAGAAATAGCTCAAAAAGAAAAAGATAGAATTCAATTTAATGTAGACAAATTTAAAAATGCATCTAAAAGCTTAAACAAACTTATAGAAAGTCAGATTGTTGACAACTGCAAGAAAGGCTTAGGCTATAATGCAGTTCCACCTCCCTACACAGGAAACTTCATACCTTCAACACCTGACTTGTCTTTTACTGGTTTAGATGAGTTTGTTAATAAGCCTGTAATTGAGAACAGAAAGTCTGATGAAGAAGTGTCTAAGGTAGTTAGGAAGTCTAATGATTCTCTAAATATTGAAGATTAGAGGTCAGATAGTAAGGAAGAAAATATGTCTCAAACTAAAACTGAGAAGAAAACAGTTAAGCATAGTATTGCTAAGATAGAGTTTGTCAAACCTAAGCAATACGAGAAAACTAGGCAAAACACTCACAGTCCAAGAGGCAATCAAACAAATTGGAACAATATGATGTCTCAAAAACTAGGAAGTAATTTTGAGATGTTTAATAAGGCATGTTATGTGTGTGGAAGTTTTAATCATTTGCAGGTTGACTGCAATTACCATTATAAATAGTTTCAAAAACAAAGGATGGTAAAACCTGTTTGGAACAATGCTCAAAGGGTGAACCATCAAAACTTTGCTAAAAAGACTCACCCCTGTGCTAAAAGGAACATGGTTCCAAGAGAAGTACTAATGAAGTCTAGCTTAGTATCAATTAATACTACTAGACAAGTTAATGCTGCTCACACAAAAACAATAGTGAATGCTTGACTTAGACCCAGTGAATCTTTTCTACAAAAGCACCCCCCAAATTTGTCAACTATTAAGATGCCCATTCACAAGAATACAACATTTAAAAACAGTAATTTTAATCAGAGGGTAACTTCATTTTATTAATTAATTGATCCTGTTTATATTTGGTATCAGAGCCATTTCTTTCGAAAAATGATAATATTGATATTTTTTAATTATGAACTGTAATTACTTTCTCTCTTAAACAAGAAAGAATAGATTTTTGTATTCATGATATTCATGGTTGCGTTTGGTTTAAGCACTGTCGATCTATCGGTTTTGGAATAGAACGTGTTTAGTAAGCGGCCGGACCACGATGATATGGGGGTGTTCCCGGAGATTCATATATTCAGAGATACAAGAATTATTCTTCTCAAGTTTAATCAAGTAAGTAATTTAAATTCATAATGAATAAACTATCAAAATTATTATTAAATCGAAAAAATGGTTCTCTTCTGATAACGAAGAAGAACAAGATCATATTAATTCTATTGAAATTACTATTTCTAATATTGAAAATAAATTACAAAATTGGAGTATTCCTAAGCAAGATGTAAAAACTCTTTATAAAATTGGGTCTTTTGAATTTTTTCAAAGTTATTCTATTAAAACTAATGAGAAAACATTACCTTTATTACAAGATCATCAAAGTATAAATCTATTTTCTGGCAAAGCTATTAAAGAATATAGAAAGTATTAATTAATATTTACATGTTGTTGGATTAGTTCAAGTAGCATAAAGCCATTAATTAGGATAGGAATTAATGCTTCCTATTTGTATGAATATTATGAAGTGCTGACTACTTTGTAGATCAATCCTTACTTGCGTTAGCTGAATCTAATATTTGTAATGGTCCTATATACTTTAATTGTTACCCAGATTTTACAGTAGCCTTAAAAGATCCAAATATTTTAGACGTATTAACTTTAGATATAAAAATGAAAAATATAGAAATGAAAGAAGGATCAGATCCTTTAGCTAATCATAACTAGAGTATATTATAAAGTTATGTCTACTACTGTAGAACCTCGTGCTTTTAATTGATTCATACTAAAAATGTGAAACTATTATTTCAAAGAAAAACTTGAAAATTCAAGATTGTATACCAAAGAAATTAAAATAGGAAGAGATAAGAAGGAATGATGAACATGGGAAATTTTTTAGAAGAACAGAACCAACCAAACCTTTAAGTTAAATTAAATATATAAACTAATCAATTGTAGATAGATATAACAAATGGAAATATACAAATATCTTTTGGAAAAGGTATAGGAGAATCATCTAGACATTCAACATATGTACCATCTAGTTTAGTATCTGAAAATGAAAAAGATTATTTAAAAATTATAAACCTACAGAAGTAGATCATTACGAACAATTATAAAATGTTTTTAAATAAAAAACAATTTGTTATAAACAATAATAGGCATCTTAATTATATCAACTTTATTAAAGAATTAATAGCAATAGATAAACATAATTTAACAATAGTAGAATCTTTAATAGAAACCTATGAATTAGTATTACAAGTTGAAACAAACCCTAAGAAAAAAGTAAAACAACAATTAATTAATTGCTATGAGAGAAAAAAATCTCTAAAGATCTCTATAGAAATGTCACAGCTAGAAATAGATTACATAAGAAAAAGAATATTTACAGTTGGTTAAATAAAGAATGGAAATATTACCAGACATCAAATTTAAACTAGAATTCAATTATTTGAAAGATGAAATGTATAATACTTATAATAATGAAATACTTATTTGGTATTTTTCTACATTTGATAAAGAAGAAAGACAAATGCATGAAGATGAATGGGTATTATATATTGTAGATAATGAAGAAAATATTTTATTTTTCTCATGGTTTCATTTATATAGTTTAGAACATAATATATATATTCCTTATATTGCAAAAATAGAAGCTGCTACTGATATAATTAAAACCTATACTGATTTAAAAACTAATGAACCTATAAATAGTATTCACCCTCCAAACAAAGATATCCTAATTAATAAAGAAATTATTGGTGTTCCTTTAGCAAAACATAATAAAGATAATGAAAAATCTTTATCTACTATTATTTATCAAAATAATTATACTAACGAAATGTTAAGCACATTAGGAGAACAGCTAGATAGAATAGAAAATATTAGTAATACTAAAATAGAAGAGGCTAGCACATCAGCTAGTACGTCACAACCTAAAAGAATAGAAATAGAAGAAAATCCTATATTTATACCTTATAGTATAGATACACCAATTAACTTAGGAGAACAAGAATCTATATTAAAAGAGATAAATGAAAAATTACTCAAATTAAATATCAATAATATAAATGAAGATGAAGTTGACTATAACAGATTAGAAGATCTGTTTAAGGATAATTTTGAAATAACAACAAAATAAAATATAATACAATACACCCTACATCAGAGGCAACGAAATTTATCATAGGACCCACCATCTGATATGCAATTTGAGAGAAGAAATACATTATACAAGAGCATTATAGTGGGGCACTGAAAATATATTGAATGGATATAGACGGTCAAACAGAACATCAAATATCAAATTTATTACAAGATTGACCATGGAAGCCTATGCTTCAAGCTCATAAAAATAATGAATTACAAAGAGTTCAACATTTAATTGCAGGTTTCACTGGCACTTTAAAAGGCTGGTGGGATAGTTATCTTACAGAAGCAGAAAAATGGATAATATTAAATGCTAAAAAGACTATAGTTAAAACTGAAAATAATGTACAAACTGAAACACAAATTGAAGATATGACAAATACTATATATATGATATACTTAAAAAACTTTGTTGGAGATCCACAGTTGATCAAAGAAAGCAATTCAAGTCATATTTATTTAAATTTATCCTGTAGAAAATTATCAAATTTGATGGTTATAAAGATGTATTTATAACCAAAGTAATGACTAGACTCTGAATTTGCAGAGAAGCATGTTTGGGACGAAGATTTATAGCGATTACCTAGATTATTTGCAGAAAAAGTAAGAAATAAATTAGCTAGTATATATAATAATATGATCCCATATAGAGAAATAACATATGGAGAAATTTTTAATTTCACTAATCAAGTGGGATTAGCAATTTGTTCTGATTTAAAATTAAAAGACAAGATTAAAAAAGAAGGAATAAATAATAAAAAAGAATTAGGAAGAATTTATGCTGAACACAATATGGATAATTGGAAACAATAAAATATCCTTCAAGAAATTATAAAAGAATACCAAGAGAAAATAACTATACTAAAAGATATAGAAAACTAAGTAAAAAATATAATAATAAAGGATTCAAATAATAAAGGATATAATAAATACAAAAATAGAAAGAGAAGATCATTCAATAAAGAAAACAAATATAAAATTTTTAAAGATACAATAACATGTTATAAGTGTGAAAAACAAGGACATACTTCAAACAATTGTTATACTAAAAAGAAAATTAATGAATTAAAAATATCAGGACGGAACTCAAAATAAGATTATGAAATTTGAGTACTATGAAAGGCAAGATGATTCAGATATCAGATTTTGAAGATGATGATTTAAATATTGTAGAAAATGAATCCACTAGTAGTAATGAATCAGAAGAATGTGAATGTATAGGAAATTGTACTTGTGATTATAAAGAAATAAACACTATTCAAGAAGATGATGAAATAAAACGACTATCAGATTTAATATGAAAAGTTGAAGATAAAGAATTAAGAAAAATATATTTAGACAGATTAAAAGAACAATTAGGAAAACCAAAAACAATAGATAGAATAAAAGAACAAAATGAAAGAACATATAATTTTAATGAAATATGTAAAAGATTTAATAAAGAAACAAAACCAATAACGATTTCAGAACTACAAGAAGAATTAAAAAACATAAAAACAGAAATAACAGTATTAAAACAACAAGTAAAAACATTAGAAGATAAAAACAAAGGAAAAGAAATCATAAACACATCAGAAGTTAATAAAGATACTTTAATAGTAAATGAAATACAAATGATAAATTGTCAAAGATGGTTTACTAGAGTAAACATAGTAATTAATGAAAATTTTAAATTATCTTTAATAACATTAATAGATTCAGGAGCAGATTTAAATTGTATTCAAGAAGGGATAATACCTACCAAATATTATGAAAAATCATTTCTCAGGATTATCTGGAGCTACAATGGATCTAGATTAACATAAATTATAAATTATCTAAAGTTCATATTTGTAAAAATAATGTTTGTTTTAAAACTCAGTTAATATTAGTTAAGAATTTAAGTTCTCAGATTATATTAGGACAACCTTTTGTATCTCAAGACTATATATATCCCTTTTCTCGTAATGAAAAAAGGCATTTTAACTAAAATATTAAATAAAGAATTAACATTTGAATTTACTACACCAATGATAACAAAAGAAGTAAATATGATACATAATAAAGAAAAGCATATAAATTTTTTGATAAATGAAATAAGTGACATAAGAATAATAAAACAACTACAACAAGAAACAATAAAAAATAAAATTATTAAGATAGAAGAAAAATTTAAAAATAATGTATGTGCAACAATACCTAATGCTTTTTGGAAAAGAAAGCAACATATAGTAGAATTACCTTATATTAAAGAATTTAATGAAAAAGATATACCCACAAAATCAAGATCTATACATATGTCTCAAGAATTAGAATCACATTGTAAAAAAGAAATACAAGATTTATTAGACAAAAAATTAATAAAATCTTCTAAGTCTCCATGGTCATGTTCAGCTTTTTACGTCATGAATCAAGCTGAAATAGAAAGAGGAGCACCAAGATTAGTTATAAATTATAAACCTTTAAATAAAGTTTTAGAATGGATTAGATATCCTATACCTAATAAGAGAGATCTATTAAAAAGATTATATGATTCAA
Organism: Tanacetum coccineum; assembly: GCA_026074375.1. Taxonomy (NCBI): domain Eukaryota; kingdom Viridiplantae; phylum Streptophyta; class Magnoliopsida; order Asterales; family Asteraceae; genus Tanacetum; species Tanacetum coccineum. Next base: position 65,485 of record BQNB010006636.1, on the reverse strand, counting down.
AAATCTTTTCAAAATTTGATATGAAGAGTGGATTTTGGCAAATACAGATTGAAGAAAAGGATAGATATAAAACAGGCTTTAATGTACCTTTTGGGCATTATGAATGGAACGTTATTCCCTTTGGATTAAAAAATGCTCCATCAAAATTCCAAAATATTATGAATGATATAATTATTCCTATAAATAATTTCGCTATAGTATATATTGATGACGTATTAATTTATTCAAAAAACATAGACCAACATTTTAAGCATTTAAACATATTTTATGATATAATATATAAAAATGGTTTAGTAGTTTCCCCTACAAAGATAAGTTTATGTAAAACAGAAATAAGATTTTTAGGTCATAATATAGTTCAGGGAACTATTAAACAATTTAGACGAGTTTAGTATTTAACTTATAAATTCCTGATGAATAAAAAGACAAAAAACAATCTTCAAAGATTTTGTAAGAGTCTTAAATATTATATTATGATTTTCTTTAAAGATCTAGGCCAGTATGTGTAAACCTTATATGATAGACTTAAAAGAATCCTAAGCGTAGATGTGGAACATACAAAGATAGTATAAAACATAACGGATAGGATAAAAGAGTTTACCAATGCTTAGAAAAAGCTCAGACCCTGAGCTCTGACACCAAAGAAAATAGTCCTGAGGCTTAAGCTTTATAGTGTAAACAGATGCTAGTGATATAGGCTATGGAGGTATATTAAAACAAAAATTAAAAGATAGTAAGACAGAACAATTAGTTAGATTTTATTCAGGATCTTGGAATGATACCCAGAAAAATTATTCTACTATTAAAAAAGAAATTTTAAGCATTGCTTTGAACATTAAAAAATTTGAAGATGATCTTTATATGAAACCTTTTTTTATTACGTATTGATTGTCTTTCAGCTAAATTTATTATTGAAAAAGATGTCAAGAATTTGATTTCTAAACAAATTTTTGCTAGATGGCAAGCTATTTTAAGTAATTTTGATTTTACTATTGAACATATTAAAGGAGAGAATAATCATCTACCAGATTTCTTATCACGAAATTTTTTACAGGGATGAATCCAGACAAAAGAATCATTATTCCTAGACCTATATTACCTTCTCATTCATCACCCAGAACACCAACTCAAAACAGATTTACACCCCTTATACCTACTTATAGTTCAATAACTAGACCCAGAAACAGACCACCTTATTCACCATTAGCTCATTTACAAGGAATGCCACAACCTTTAGTCCAGTTAACAAGAATCCTCCTACTTCTTATCTATCAGTTTCTTCACAAGTAGAACCAAAGTTCATTCCATAAATACAAGACAGTTCAATTCCACACAAACCATCATAAACAGACTATTGAAGATTTTTCGAACAGATTTTGAAGAAAGATGCTGAGAACTCAAGGCCTTTCCCAGTATTATTAGATTGTTATGGCCCAATAAAACCACTAATTTTTATACAAATGATTTCCAAACTCGAGAATATTATGAAATGATATTAATAGATACAGGATCTATTCAAGTCAACATAAATTGTGATCCTAAACGTTGCAATGTAATAAGTTTAGTAAGGTTAGAATTAACAAAGATTTTTATCACCACGAAGAATTGGGGAATAGTCACAGCTTTCACTATTAAAGGTTTTAGCAAAATTCCCAGATTGGCAGGTTATCACTTTATCATGATTATGTTTAGAAGCTGGAATAAAGCATTCCTGCTAAGGGTTTTTCCCATACATGGTTTTTTCACCTTTTTCTAGAAACAAGATTCTCAATTTAGTGTACCAATAAATGGTTTATTAATTGCGATTCATATTTTGGCTGTTATTTGAGAGTAAGCGTTTCCTCCAAAATGCTTATTAGCGGGTTTATAGTGAGATGATAGAGATATTTAAAAGGAGTTATTATGAAAACAAGAAAGTTCTATCTTTCGGAATATCACATTACAGAGATAGTGAGTACAGCAGTACTTCAAGTTACCATGGATTATGTCTTTTATTCATAAGATAATACAAGCGAACGACAAGGACTGTTCCCCACATTAATTTATGTGGACAAATATCAGTGTTAAATGGTAGAAGCAAATAGAAGATAAACAAGCTAGTAAAGAAGCATTTATTAAGTACTATAATGATATTACAACAGGATCTCCTAGTTCATCCTGTTCAATGAAAAAAGAATAAAAGATATTGCAATGATATTGCCCTCCCACATATTAGAAGAAATCTGTGTGGATTGTCAAAGAGGAAGATTAGCAAGATTTATTCAGTTGAAATAGGAAGCTCTCCATCCAAGCTAGTGACGATTTATTCATGGACTCTCAAGATCCTTATGATATGTATATGTAATAAAATTATTCCTAGAAAAAGACGTAATCCTCTATGTAATAGTGATAATAAGCTATTCTAGAAGAAGACTTATAGCTATTGACGAATTATAAAAGACTAAGACTCAAAACGGCAGAAGAATTATTAAAGGAAGACAGTACAGTGCGAACAACTCAAAAAGCAGAAATATTTATTAAAGAAGACGCAGTAAGGCACTCATTATCTCTGAGCTCAGAGAATGGACCAGAAGACCAATTGTTCATTACAATTATGAAACGAAGTAAGAATACTAAGAAGATATCAGTAATTCGGAGGGTTAACCTACAAGTGCACCCGGTTACCAAGATATTTCGCAAATCTAAGACCATCTATAAAACAGAGAGAAGACATACATCTAGAGTTATTCAGACTTCAATTATGTAAAGAAAAAACCCAAAAAACTTATATTCTCAACCTACATATACAATGTTCCAATAAAAGTCTAGATTTCAGATTATTCCTATCTACGTTACCACTTTAAATCAGAGAGAGTGTATTTCAGGATTCTATTTGAGAGAAAACAGACATGTATATCAATATTAAAGATTTCAATATCAATGTATACTTCTAAAAGATTAATGTAGATTAAGATTATAATTATTTCAGATATGTTGTATCAGTGTCACAGTAAAATAATATATTTTTAAAAATGTTACAAGTCACAATCTTCATCGTTTAGGCCAAAAAGCAGTATAAGTTAACACCAAGCCTTCACGATCATAAGGGAAATCTAACTAGCTTAATGTTGTAACACTCCACCCAAGGCCTCAGGCTAGTGCCCCGCCCCCCCCCCCCTGGTTTTGGAAACCAAAGACTTACGTTTGAGACCATGTTTCTAAACAACAAATAGTGATCAATCACCCTAAAGAAGTTTTGCCTTATAGTGATGCACAAGGCAGATCTCAAGTCAGTAATGGTCTTGGGTCTCACAAAAGAAACTTGATTTTTCTTATCCTAATGTGCAGGGCATCCAACAAATGGATTTACAGGATCAAGGACCGTGATTGTTAGTGGATGCTCAAGGCAACCATGACAGGGAACATGTCCTATTACAGGACTATGAAGAGATAGAGGGGGAGGATATGTTACTTCCTCGAGAAGGGAGAACCCAAAGGAGAGGAAGAAAGATAAAATCAAGGAAAATGTACCAATCTATGAAATCTGGTAATTTAGATTTTGAAAATGTGTATTTTGTGAGAGAGTTAAAATTTAATCTCTTTAGCATCTCACAAATGTGTGATAAAAAGAATAATGTTCCTTTTAATGACACTGAATGTATTGTTTTATCTCCAAACTTTAAGTTAATTGATTGAAATGAAAGTAACTGTGATTTTTACTTGAGAGAGAGTTCCTAGAAAGAACTTAATATGTTAGGTTGATTTAAAAAACATAGTTCCTAAAAGAGGTTTTTTAAACTTGGCTTTTTGCAAAAGCACATCTGATGATCTAACTTGGCAAGCCAAAAGGCTAGGTCACTTAAATTTTAAAAACCATGAATAAAATTAGTTAAAGGGAAACTTGTAAGAGGCTATACCTTCCCAAAAAGATAGTGTGTTTAAAAATGATCAAACCTGTGTTGCTTGTCAAAAGGGAAAGCAGCACAAAGCCTCTTGTAAGTCCAAAACATAGAACTCAATCAGTCTTCCTTTACATTTGTTGCATATGAACTTGTTTGGTCTAACATTTATAAAAAGTCTAATGAAGAAAATGTATTGCCTAGTTGTCACAGATGATTATAGTAGGTTTACATGGGTTTTCTTTCTAGCTACAAAGGATGAGAGTAGTGGCATTCTTAAGTCCTTTATAACTAGGATAGAAAATCTAGTAGATCACAAGGTTAAAGTGATTAGATGTGATAATAAGACTGAGTTCAAAAACAAAGAGATGAATTAGTTTTGTGATATGAAGGGTATTTTGAGACAATATAGTGTAGCTAGAACTCCTCAACAAAATGGAGTTGCAGAGAGGATAAATAGGACACTAATTGAGGCTACTAGGACTATGCTAGCTGATTTTAAGTAGCCAACTACTTTCTGGGTAGTAAGCCCGTATGAATTACTGTTGCTCTGTGCAAAATAAAACGTGTTAGTTAGTTAAGCCTCATAATACAGACCCCCTATGAACTTTTTCATGGCATTCATAGTCACCACTTTCAGTTTTATGAGACCATTTGGGTCTGTCATGTTACCATTCTAATACCATAAATCACTTAGGAAAAGTTTCGATGGTAAAGGCTGATGAAGGTCTTCTTTATTGGATACTCTTTGAATAGTAAAGCACTAGATTAGAGTATTCAATAGGTAAACAAGGATTCGTGGAAGAAAACTTGCATATTAGTTTAAGTGAGAGTACACCTAGTGTTGTATGTATGTGGACTCTTATTGGCGTATTTGATATTATGCACTACAACAAGAACAATGAATTATGGAGCATTTGTTTGCAGGTACAAGTTAATGGATTTGCGGTACAAAAGCTAGTATAATGCAGGTCAAAATAGGAAGGAGACAGACCTGTAAAAATCTGAATCATTTTGCCTACCATTATGGCTGCAGGACTTACCATATTCCTAAGATCTAAAGAGTTCTCAAGATGATAGATCCCATCTTCAAGTGATGATGGAAAAGGAGGTTCAATGAAGATTCAAGAAAAGATAGTGAAGGTAATGATCAAGGGGAGAAGGAAGTAATGTTTTTTACTGCAAACACTAACAAAGTTATGCTTCTAGCACAAATGAAGTTAATGTTGTTGGTGGAATATTACAACAAGGCATTGAACGTATCACTTGATCCAAAAAAATATATGCCTGAATTGGAAGATTATAAATATTTGAGATAATGAAGATGTTGGTGCTAGAGGCTGGACAATGTACAATTTCGATATAAACATCACAAGTCAGTCCATATTTTCTAACTCACAAGAATCCTTAAAAGATCACCCTCTTGACGCTCATCGCGTGATTGGAGATTTGCAATCATCTACACAATGAAGAAGGATGTCAAAGAATTTGGAGGAACATGGATTTGTCAGTACTATTCAACAAAGAACAAACCATAAAGACCTTCAAAACTACTTGTTTGCTTGCTTTTTATCACAGGAAGAACCTAAAAAGGTAATTCATGCATTGAAGGATCCAAGTTGGATAGAGGCTATACAGGAAGAGCTTCTACAATTCAAGTTACAAGAAGTTTCGGCTTTAGTGGATTTACCATATGGAAAAAGGGCTATAGGCACTAAATGGGTTTTCAAGAATAAAAAGGATGAAGGGGGAATTATGATAAGAAACAAAGCAAGATTGGTTGCTCAAGGGTACACACAAGAAGAAGGGATTGACTATGATGAAGTCTTTGCCCCTGTTGCAAAAATTGAAGCAATTAGGCTATTTTTAGCTTATGCTTCATTTAAAGACTTTGTGGTGTATCAAATGGATGTAAAAAGTGCTTTTCTCTATGGGAAGATTGAAGAAGAGGTGTATGTATGTCAACCACTAGTATTTGAAGATCCAGACTTTCCTGATAGAGTATACAAGGTTGAAAAAGCACTGTATGGACTACATCAAGCTCCTAGAGCTTGGTATGAAACCTTGTCAACATATTTGTTGGACAATGAGTTTCAAAGAGGGAAAATTAACAAAACCTTATTAATCAAAAGGTATAAAGGTGATATTTTGCTGGTCCAAGTGTATGTGGATGATATCATCTTTGGTTTAACAAAGAAAGAGCTGTGCAATGCATTTGAAAAGTTGATGCATGAGAAATTTCAAATGAGTTCTATGGGAGAACTTACATTCTTCTTGGGATTACAAGTAAAACAGAAGAAGGATGGCATATTTATTAGTCAAGATAAATATGTGGAAGAAATTTTGAAGAAATTTGGATTTACAGAAGTCAAGACTGCAAGCACACCAATAGAAACTCAAAAGCCTTTGCTCAAGGATGAAGATGGTGAAGAAGTAGATGTTCATATGTATAGGTCAATGATTGGTTCATTGATGTATCTTACATCTTCAAGACCTGATATTATGTTTGCAGTGTGTGCCTATGCTAGATACCAAGTCAATCCAAAGGTTTCACATCTTTATGCTGTGAAAAGGATTTTTAGGTACTTAAAAGGTCAACCAAAATTGGGCCTTTGGTATCCAAAAGATTCTCCTTTTGACTTGGTAGCATACACTATAGTGATTATGCTGGAGTAAGCTTGGATAGGAAGTCTACAATAGGAGGTTGTCAATTTCTTGGATGTAAATTAATATCATGACAGTGCAAGAAACAGACAGTGGTTGCAAATTCCACAACAGAAGCTGAGTATGTGGCTGCTTCAAGTTGCTGTAGACAAGTGCTTTGGATTCAGAATCAACTACTTGATTATGGGTACAATTTTATGCATACTAAGATCTTTATTGACAATAACAGTACTATTTGCATAATTAAAAATCCCGTTTTTCATTCAAAACAAAGCATATAGAGATTAGACATCACTTTATTAGAGATTGCAATGAAAAGAAATTGATTCAAATGGTTAAAATCCATACTGACAAGAATGTTACAGATTTGCTTACAAAAGCTTTTGATGTAAGTAGATTTCAATATTTGATTGCTAGTATTGGAATGTTAAATCTCTAAAATCTTTTATCACTTTATGTTTTTGTAAAGTTTTGTATGAATTAGTACTGTTATTCAAGACATTAAAAGTTTCTGCTGCTAAGTATAATTAGAATTGCTGGTTATACTTAATACCGCTGAGTTAATACTGTTAGTTATACTTAATACTGCTGGTATAATTAATATTGTGATAATTGAGAAAATTGCTATGGCTTGTATTCTCTTGGTTTTTGGACTAACATTTTGCAAGAAAAGCAAAGAAAAGTGTTAGATTGAACAAAGTGTTTGGGTAAGCTAAAAGAATTAAGAGAATTTGTGAGTTGAAAAACAGAAAGAGAGCTGTGTGATATAAAAACAGACAGAGTGTACAAGTGAGTAAAAGAATTGAGAGAATTAAGTGAGCATAAAAACAGAAAGAGAGATGTGTGATATAAAAACAGACAGAGTGTACAAGTGAGTAAAAGAATTGAGAGATAGTAAGTTAAAAATAGAAAGAGAGGACCTTTATTTTTTAATAGATCTTAAGTTTGGAATGAAATTGGAGTTAATGCTGGTGACTCAAAGTTACTACTGTTAGGTATAACTTACTAATGCTGGTTGTAAGTTAATGCTGCTAGGCATAACTTACTGCTGGGTTACTTACTACTGCTGTTGAAAGTTAATGCTGTCAGGCATAACTTACTACTACTGGTGATGGTTAATGCTGATGAAGGTATTTTCATAAATACTTCGATTAAGGGTTTCAATCAATCATTTAATCGAGTTTACTCTTTCAACTACTCTCTAATCATAAACCCTAACTTAATTTTATCATCCATCATTAAAACCCATCACAAATGGTGAATCTAAAGTTTGCTGATACTCATAACATGGTCGCGTTTTGTCTAAACCTGCAAAAAGCGAAGGGTTTGAACAAATTGTGGATTTTTTGAATGCAAACCCTATAAGATATTCACTAACGATCAATCCTACTATATACATTTCATGCATAGAACAGTTCTGGTCTACTGTCAAAGCAAAAACTATCAATAGGGAAGTACAGTTACAAGCCCTAGTGGATGCGAAGAAGATAATCATAACTGAATCAACTGTGAGAAGAGATATTCAACTGGAAGATGCTGAAGGTGTTGATTGTCTTCCCAATGCTACCATCTTTAAACAACTTGCATTAATGGGGTATGAGCAGGTTTTACAAAAACTCACTTTCTATAAAGCATTCTTCTCCCAACAACGGAAATTCCTCATTCATACGATTTTACAATGTCTAAGTGCAAAGACTACTGTATGGAAGGAGTTTAGTAGCACTATGGCTTCTGCAATCATCTGTTTAGCTACAAACCAGAAGTTTAACTTTTCAAAGTACATTTTTGAAAGTATGGTTAAAAACCTAGAGAATGTGTATGGTAAATTCTTGATGTATCCAAGGTTTGTGCAAGTCTTTTTGGATCAACAACTTGAAGGGATGTCAAGTCATAATAGAATTTATGTTACACCCTCTCATACTAAGAAGATTTTTGGAAACATGAGAAGGGTAGAGAAAGGTTTTTCTGGAAGGGAAACACCATTATTCTAAACAATGGTGGTACAAGAACAAGCAAAAATGAGTAAAGGTTCAGCAAATCCCACTGATCCCCATCACACACCCACCATTATTCAACCATCTCCTCAACCTCAAAAGAAACAAAAACCTAGGAAGCCAAAGAGAAAGGACACTCAGATATCTTAGTCTAGTGGTCCTACTAAACATAGCAGATAAGGCTGTATATAAGGAGTTGGATGACAGTTTGGTGAGGGCTGCCACTATTGCTTCTAGCTTAGAAGCAGAGCAAGACAGTAGTAACATAGATAAGACCTAATCCAAGGAAACACCTAATGAAGCTGGTTCCCAAGGAACTACTTCAGGTGGTGGTCCCAGGCGCCAAGAAACCATGGGGGATACAATTACTCAGACTAGGTTTGAGAATGTATCTAAACTTTCCAATGATCCACTGCTCGCAAAAGGTAACACACTTTGAAGTGGTGAGGATAGTCTGAAACTTCAGGAATTGATGGAATTATGTATAACTTTACAATCAAGAGTTCTTGCTTTGGAGACTACAAAGACTACTCAAGCTAATGAGATTGCAGGTTTGAAAAGGAGAGTCAAGAAGCTAGAGAGGAGGAATAAGTCAAGCACTCATAGGCTTAAAAGATTATACAAGGTTGGTTTATCTAGAAGAGTGGAATCCTCTGATGAATAACGTTTGGGTGAAGAGGATGCATCCAAACAGGGGAGGATAGCTAATATTTTATGTTAATAAAGACATTTACTTGGTCAACGTTCACACTGATGAAGATATGTTTGGTGTTAATGACTTAGATGGTGATGAGGTGATTGTTGACAATGTAGATGTGGTTGAAGAAGTTACTGCTGTTATTGTAAAAGCTAAGTTGGTTAGTGCCGCTGAAGAAATAGTTAATGTTGCTGCTACAACAGTTAGTACTGCCAGTACAATTCCAGTTAGTACTGCTACAAATACAAATACAACAACTACAATAGTTAGTGATGTTGAAATTACTTTGGCTCAAGCATTGGCAGAGTTAAAAAGTGCAAAACTCAAGGCTGATAAGGTTATGATACAAGAACCAGAGCAGGGTATAACTATAACAACACTTACAATAACAACAACTGCTATAACACAAACAACTGCTAGCACAAGACCCAAGGTTAAAGGGATTGTTATTCATAAACAGGAACAAGCACCTACACCAACTGTTTCTTCACAACAACCATCACAGGTCAAGGTTTAGGACAAGGGTAAAGTCAAAATGGTTGAACCAGAACCTGTGAAGAAAATGTCTAAGAAAGATCTACTCAGGTTTGATGAAGAACTTGCCTTCAAGCTACAAGCTAAAGAAGAAGAAGAAGAAAGGCTTGCCAGAGAAAAATCTCAACAAATAGAGGAAGCCAACATAGCTTGGGATGATGTTCAGGCTAAAATTGATGTTGATTATCAGTTGGCTCAAAGACTGCAAGCTCAAGAGCAAGAAGAATTGACTAATGAAGAAAAGGCAAGATTATTTATACAATTCTTAGAGCAAAGAAGAAAATATTTTGCAGCTAAAAGAGTAGAAGAGAAGAGGAACAAACCACCAACAAGAGCTCAACAAAGGAGTATCATGTGTACTTATCTAACAAACATGGAAGGATGGAAGCCTAAAAATTTGAAGAACAAGACCTTTGCCAATATTCAAGAATCGTTTGACAAAGCAATGAAAAAGGTGAATGCCTTTGTTGACTTCAGAACTGAGTTGGTGGAAGAGAATTCAAAGAAAGCTAAAGCAGAGATAGCACAAGAGAGAATTTCAAAAAGAGCAGGGGAAGAGCTGGAATAAAAAAGTATTAAGAAGCAGAAGGTGGATGAGGATAAAGAAACTGTAGAGCTTCAAAGTTTAATAAAAGTCATTCCAGATGAAGAAGAAGTAGTAGATGATGCTATTCATTTGGCTACTAAGCCTCCAACTATTGTTGACTGGAAGATCCATAAAGAAGGAAAGAAAAGCTACTATCAAATAATAAGAGTTGATGGAAGTTCAAAGATGTGCAGGGTCATTAGTCAAATGCTTAAAAGTTTTGACAAGCAAGATTTAGAAGACTTGTACAAATTGGTAAAAGCTAAATATGGATCAACAAGGCCAGTGGAGGACATGGATTTAGTTTTATATGGAGATTTGAGGACAATGTTTGAACCACATATTGAAGACAGAGTTTGGAGGAATCAACAAGATTACAGAGTGTTGGATTGGAAAATATATGATTCCTATGGAGTTTATTCATTGAGGATGCAACATGTGTACATTCATATGCTGGTAGAAAAGAGATATCCCCTTACACCTGCTATAATTACCGATATGTTAAACAAAGCTTCAATGTGATCATTTTAGTAAAATGGTATATCAGCTTCTTAAACTTCTCACAAAATAACTTAAGAATCAATGAAGTATTTGGAAGCATCCTCCCGGTGATTATGAAGCTTTTAATGAAGAAACTTGATGATTTTGGAGATAAATATCAAGTTTAGGGGAAGATTGTTGGGATTAAAAGACTTATTGATGATCTTAGAGTTATAGCTGCTTAGGTTTATGTTACTGCTGCTAAGCTAAAGTTAGTGTTGTTCATTAAATCTAATGAAAAATATGCTAAGTAGTTAGTGTTTGGAGATCAAGATTACTTACGTGATAAGTATTTGATATTTATAGAATAGATCATAGAGAATATTCTAAGTTTTAGGAATATATTGTAAATTGACTAGGACTCCTTGGTGTATAAAAGGAGGTCCTAGGGCATAGAGTTTATATAATCAAAAATCTAGAAATCTTTTGTTTTGATATCATTATAGCTTCAAGGTTTTGTAACCCTAATACTAGGAGAGTATTCGTATTATTCTTAATAATATTGGAGCTTTTATTGTTTGTTGAATTCATTGTGTTTTACAGGTTCATTAAGAATCATTCTAGTATTAAAGATTAGATTCCTCATAATCTTTAATACACTTAACAAAGTTTCTACTATAGTTGTGTTAGATTTATCTAATATAACTAAACTTTAAACAACCTTAAGGAATTCGATCTATTGAAATGGAAACAATAAGAGGTATTCTACTCCTGGGACAACACATGTTCCCTATCATGTTACTTGACCATCTACTATCAATCACTACTTGATCATGTAAATCTATTTGTGGATCGCCCTGCACATTAGGTAAGAAAATCAATTTGTTTTGGGGACCCAAGCCATCACTGACTTGGATCTGCCTTGTGCATCAATATAATCAAACTTCTTTAGGGTGATTGATGCACTGTTGTGTTTAAAAACATGGTCTAAACCTTTAGTCTTTGGTTTCCAAACCCAACAAGCTGAGGCCTTAACAGCATTAACATTATTTCCCTTAACAGCATTAACTACTGATTTGGTCTAACAATATTAATATTTTTATCCTTAACAGTATTGACCCTCTGATTAAAATTATTGTTTTTAAATGTTGTATTCTTGTGAATGGGCCTCTTAACAGTCGAATGTGCCTTTTTAGAAAGATATGACATTGGTCTAGCAGCATTCACTGTTGTTTTTGTATGAGCAGCATTAACTTGTCTAGCAGTATTAACTGATACTAAGCTAGACTTCATTAGTACTGCTCTTGGAATCATGTTCTTTTTAGCACAGGGGTGAGTCTTTTTAGAGAAGTTTTGATGATTCATCCTTTGAGCATTGTTCTAAACAGGTTTTACCATCCTTTGTTTTTGAAACTGTTTATGATGGTAATTGCAATCAACCTGCAAATGATCAAAACTTCCACACACATAACAGGCCTTTTTAAACATCTCAAAATTGTTTCCTAGTCTTTGAGACATCATATTGTTCCAAATTCTTTATTGCCTCTTGGACTGCGAGTGTTTTGCCTATGTTTCTCAACTTGTTTAACAGTTTTCCTAGCAGTTTTCTCTTGTTGCTTAGATTTGACAAACTCTATCTTAGCAATACTAGGCGTAACTATTTTCTTTTTAGTTTTAGTTTGAGATACATTTTCTTCCTTACTATCTGACACCCAATCTTCAATAATTGGAGAATCATTAGACTTCATAACTACCTTAGACACTTCTTTATCATACTTTCTATTCTCAACTATAGGCTTATTAACAAACTCATCTAAACCAGTAAAAGACAAGTCAGGTGTTAGAGGCATGAAGTTTCCTGTGTAGGGAGGTGGAACTGCATTATAGCCTAAGCCTTTCTTGCAGTTGTCAACAATCTGACTTTCTATGAGTTTGTTTAAGCTTTTAGATGCATTTTCAAATTTGTCTACATTAAATTGAATTCCATCTTTTTCTTTTTGAGCTATTTCTAGCTTCTTCTTGAGCTCTCTGATAGCTATATCTTTACATTCAATTTCAAATTTTAAGACCTTTATATCTTGTGAATAAATAGACTCATTTTCCTTATAAACTTCAAGTTTCTCTTCTACTGACTCTAATCCTGACTTATAAGCTAGAACCATTAACTTAGATTTCTTAAAATCTTTATGTAGTTGATCATATTGAGATTTAAGGGTTTCAACAGTTTTCAAACAAGATTTTGAACAATTTGAATTGTTAGATACCTCTGAGTCAGAACTTGAAGATGAGTAAGCCATGAGTGCATAATTAGGTCCTTCCTCTGCCTGATCACTCCAGTCATACCCACCAAGACCATCACATGACACCAAAGCTGTGGAAGTGGATGTTTCCACAGGCACAGTCCTTCTTGTGCTTTCCTTGTTCTTGTAGTCTTGATTTCTTGGAGCTCTGCATTCTTTAGCAAAATGTCCCTTCTTGTGGCAGTTGTAGCACTCCACTTTGGACTTATCAAAGCCAACAGACTCATTGCCATTGATAGTAAGCTTCCTACCTGTATTCTTCAAAAACCTTCTAGCCCTCATAGTCAACATAGCCATTTGCCATCTCAAATCCATCTCTTCCAAATCATCTGGATGGATTTGTTGCAAGTCCTCATGTGCAAGTTGAGGATTATTTGGTTGACTAGCAAGGAATGCACAAATAACAGCATCACTCAAGTTGTCAATATTAGAAGCATTAACTTGAGTATTAGCAGCAGAAACTCCATTAGCAGTATTAACTGCTTGAGCAGTACTAACTGCTCCATTAGTGCTGCTATTGTTGTTATTTGAAGAGGACACAAAAGCCATGTTCTGTGTGCTTGAACTTGAGCTAGACATCCCTTTGACTTCTGGTTCATACACCTTAAGGTTGTTGTAGAGATCATCCATGCTCATTGTATCCAAATCAGTTTTATTCCTCCACACAACAACATGTGTGTTCCACTCAGGTGACAAACTTCTTAATAGCTTCTGGTTCACATCTTCTTGTGAAATCGTTTCTCCCAAAAGCTCCAACTGACTCACAAGCTTTTGAAGCCTATCAAAAGTTTGATCAAGCATCTCTGAGCTTGGAGCAGTAAAGTTTTCATATTGCTGCTTTAAAAGATTCCTTTGGGTCTTCTTTGTAGCTGCATTCCCACCAAATCTCTTTTCTACAGCTTCCATCAATAGCTTAGCATCCTTAATTGAGTTAAACTTTAACTGATGTTCATTAGGAATGCCCATCATTAAAGTACTTCTAGCTTTCACCTCTAATCTTTTCTGAGCCTTCTCTTCAGCAGTTGTAGGAGGCATTACTTTCTCAACACCCTCCACAACTGTTGTTTTTGGTGCAGTGTTTCCATTCTCTATGACTTCCCAAAGTGCATAGTCTATCATCTGGATGTATTGTTCAATCCTCATCCTCCATAACTCAAACTCACCCGGTTTGAGCATGGGAACTTTGGATGCAGCCACCATGTGTGCAGAATCTTGATCCATATCTTCTAGCAAAGTTTCTCAAAGCAACAAGCTCTGATACCACTTGTTGTCCCAGTTGTAGGATACCTCTTGTTGGATCCCACTTCAATAGATCGAATTCCTTAAGCTTGTTTAAGGTTTAGTTATATTAGATAAATCTAACACAACTATAGTAGAAACTTTGTTAAGTGTATTAAAGATTATGCGGAATCTAATCTTTAATATTAGAAGAATTCTTAATGAAACAGTAACACAAGATCACAATTCAACAAACAATAAAAGCTCCAATATTATTAAGAATAATACGAATACTCTCCTAGTATTAGGGTTACAAAACCTTGAAGCTATGAATAACACTTATCAAATCGTAAACAACATATTAAACTCTATACCCTAGGACCTCCTTTTATACACCAAGGAGTCCTAGTCGATTTACAATATATTCCTAAGACTTAGAATATTCTCTATGATCTATTCTATAAATAACTAATACTTATCATGTAAGTAATCTTGATCTCCAAACAATCTTTATCCTTTCTTTTGTCTTTATCCTTTCTCTGACAGTAGAAACTCTTTCAACAGTCTTAATCTTTGAGCAGTAGTAACTTATACACCAGCAGCATTAACTGAGCACAAGAAGTAGTAACTACTTAGAATATTTTCTTCAATCTTCACCAACAGTACTAACTTTACACTAGCAGCACTAACTTTATACTAGCAGTACTAATATATACTAACAGTAGTAACTGTGAACTAGCAATACTAACTTTATAATAGCAGTACTAAGTACTTAGCATATTTTTCATTAAAGTTAATGAACAACACTAACTTGAGGCTTAGTGTAGTACACAACCTGAGCAACAGTAAACTCTAAGTTCATCAGAAGTCTTGCATCCATCAATCGCCTCTCCTGGTACTTGATATATTCTTCTTTAAAATCTTAAGTTTCTTCATTAAAAGCTTCATTAATCACCAGGAGGATGCTTCCAAACACTTCATTGATTCTTAAGCTGTTTTGTGAGAAGTTTAAGAAGCTGATATGCCATTTCACTAAAATGATCACATTGAAGCTTCTTGTTTAACATATCAGTAATTATAGCAGGTGTAAGATGATATTTCTTCTCTACCAACATATAGATTTGCATGTGTTGCATCCTTAAGAAATGTACTCTACAGGAGTCATATAGCTTCCATTCCAACACTCTGTAATCTTGTTGATTTCTCCATACTGTATCTTCTACATGAGGTTCAAACATTACCTTTAGATCACCCCATAGCACTCTCTCATAGCCCTCCTCTGGCCTTGTTGACCCATGCTTAGCTTTTACCAATTTCCACAGAGTTTCCAAATCTTCCCTGTCAAAGCTTTTGAGCATATGACTGAAGACTAAGTACATCTTTGAACTTCCATCAGCCCTGATTATCTGGTAATAGGTTTTCTTCCCTTCTTTATGGATCTTCCAGTCAACAATGCTTGGAGGCTTAACAGCCAAAGGAATAACATCAATTGCTACTTCCTCTTTATCAGGAACAATTTCCATGAGCTCTTTAATCTTAGCTGCTTCTTGATCATTATCCACTTCAGCTGTTTCTTGAACATCATCCACCTTTTGCTTTTTAGTGACCTCTTGTTCCAGCTCAGTGCCTGCTCTCTTTGAACTACCCTCCATCACTTCTGCTTTAGCTTTCTTTAAATTCTCTTCCAGCTCTGTTTCTGCCTTCTTGGAACTCTCTTCCACCAACTCAGTTCTGTAGTCAACAAAGGTATTCACCCTTTTCATTGCTTTTTCAAACAATTCTTGAATATTGGCAAAGGACTTGTTCTTCAAACTTTTGGGCTTCCATCCTTCCATGTTTTTTAGATAAGTACACATGATATTCCTTTGTTGAGCTCTTATTGGTGGTCTGTTCCTCTTCTCTTCTGCTCTCTTAGCTGCAAAATGTTTTCTTCTTTGCTCTAAGAATTGTACAAATAATCTTGTCTTTTCTTCATCAGTCAATTCTTCTTGCTCTTAAGCTTGCAATCTTTGAGCCAACTGATAATCAGCTTCAACTTTAGCCTGAACATCATCTCAAGTTATGTTGGCTTCCTCCATTTGTTGAGCTTTTTCTTTGGCAAGCCTTTCTTTTTCTTTTTCTTCTTCAGCTTGTAACTTGAAGGCAAGTTCTTCATCAAGCCTTATTTGTTCAAGCCTCTTCATAGGCTTCACTTGTTCCACCACAAGCTCTTCAATCATAATCCCTTTGCGTTTTTCATGTGGAGGTTTTGGTACAGTTATTGGTATGTACTTAATTACACATACCCTTTTCCACTAAAACGGGACTTAAATGACCAAAAACGTACCAAAAATACATTGTATTTGTATGTTTTCACTTATATTGTGTAGGAAACGGATATCCGACAAAAGGATGAAAAATCAAGCTTAAAATGACAAAACTGAGCACGGATTGGAAAAGCGTGGAAAAGCCAAAGTTAAATCGAAGCCAAAGACCAAAAAGTCAAAGCCAAAGTCAACAAAAGTCAACCAAATGGTCAACTCCGAAAAGTCAAAGTCAAACCCGAGGCCGTAAATGATAGATGTTTAATGGCCGCCCTGAACCCATTTAATGGGCCGGTTAGCCATTTAAACATTTATGAAGACTTTTTATGACCAAGTTAATTTAAAGCCTAAACCTCTAATAACCCTATACGGCCCAAAATTATATAAAGGCCCAACAGCCTTTAACGGCTGTTAGCCCAAACACCCTACATGTTATAACTTCGTTAGTCCCAAGGACGGAGTTTGCAACAACACATAACACCTTGGAGGACTTGTTATGCCAAAATGTCCCAAAGTTTAACACCACTTGGACTTAATTTGCAAACGTATGATACAAAATGGAGGGTCCTTATTGCCACACTCACAAAATGTACCCTGCCCCTTTATAACTTAAAATTCCCGCCAAAATAAACCAACCTCTACTGTTCACGCTTCCCTGTCCCCTCCTCCTCGTATACTGTTCACCCCCAGCCAAAAACTCATTAAATCTTCCCCACCCCCACATGGCACAAAGACACTTAATTTGTGTATATTTGTTAATACAAGTTGTTACTAATTTACGTTTCAGTGTTAAATGGCATGTGACATAATATGATCATTGTTTTTTTGAATGTGCAGAGTTGCAGCAAGATCATATGCTCATAAAAATTGTCGCGTGCATATATGTTATTTGAAGACGGGCACATATGTTGTAATAAATTTGACGAGAAAGTGTACGTGCATTGATTCGTGATATAGTACACACTTATATAGCAACCCTAATACAGATCCTGACCGAATGCCCTTGACCAAGGCAAAAGGTCAAATTCCACAAAAGGATAAAATACACAAGTAAGAATCAATAATAAAAAGATTCCGGAAGAGATATTCCCGGGTCGTATGTCCCAACGAGGCTGCAATTGAAAGTTATCCTGGTTTGATGAGAAATTGAATGATGAAGAATATATGATGGAAACACTGATATAATTACAACTAAAATTAATTAAATAAAACTTAATTTAATCTACGGGAAAACAAGCAAAGGAAATGGGGATCTTAAAAACTACGGGAAACAAAAATTAGTTAATATGGATAGAACTTAAACTACGGGAAGCATAATTAATTATTGGGGAATCCTAAAATTAATTCTAAGTTAAATACGGGGAACAGAATCAGGTATCGGGAAACCTAAATATTAAAAATTAAGAAAATAAATGCTAAATTAAATTAAAAATCAAAATTAAATTCTAATTAACTTAATTTGAAAAATAAAGAAAACTAGAACTAAAACGGAGGTCGTTTGAATGTAAAACGAAAAGAAACGGTAAAACGCACCCGGTAAAACGGGTCTAAAACTGAAATTTAAGAAAAATTAAGCCTACACTAAATTTTATATTTTTCCTAGACACTAAATGACAAAAGAAAATTTTATAAAAAAGAAAAATATTTTTTTATTAATTTTTGGATTTTTTATGAATTTTTAAAGATTAAAAACTAATTAAAACTAAGAAAATAGAAAAAGACAAAAAATAAAAGTTATAAAAATTCTGAAAAAATAAAATTAAATAAAGAAAAAGTTAACAATTCTAAAAATATAAAAATGCCCAAATTTTACTGTTTTTATAAAAAGTAATTAAACTAATTAAATTTTAACCTAATTTAATTAATTAAATTAAATAAACTAACTGTGGTTAACTTTGGGGACTAACTGAGTAAAGGATATAAGGACTAACGAGGTAACTAAATACTAACCCTAGCTACTAACAGTGTTAACAATAAAAGACAAAATTACACAAACAGTCCCTGAGGTGGACCCCGATTACAAAAAGGGTCCAAAGTGCTTATTTGACAAAAGTCAAATAAGCAAACTTGTAGAAGGGCTTATGGGGAGCATTTTTCATAAAAGGTGCATAAGCTGAAAGGGTCTAAATAAGCCAAAAACATGAGCTTATTGGGCTGACAGAAGCTAAATAAGCTTATGAGCTTATTTTACTTTCTTTTTGGGATTTTAAGCTGCAAAATAAGCTAGAAACTAATGGAATAAGCTACTAGGCCTAAGGGTATCCTAAATATAAGCTAGGTCACTAGATTAAGCCCTAGAATAAGCTAAAAATGACTTAAGCTATGTTGACAGTTTTGATATAAAACAGAAAAAGGTGCACTTTAAGCTAGATCTAAGCTATGCTAAAGAGTGAGTTAAGCTACAAAACTATGGGGGTTTAAAGAACTACTAATAAGCTACAATAAAAAGCCAAAGATCCTAAGTGCTTAATACAAAATAAGCTAGATAAAGGGTGCTGAAAATTGGTTTCAGCACCAGGGGAGAAACAAACACAGCCTTAAGGGCTTGTTGAGCTTATCTTAATAAGCTCAAATGAGCTTTAAATGATATAAAGAATGAAAACAGATTAAAAGGCCATAGGGAAGAACTTATTTCCAAAAGATGAGCTTTTAAAACTTATAAAAACATGCTGATAATTGGGTTTGAAATTGAGGGTTCTTAAAAAAATTGCAAAGCCAAAATTGACTTATTTTGTCAAAGTAAAAAGACAGCAACAAGTGGTGTTTTATTTGGCTACAAACAACAACACAAAGCACACAAATAATGTGCTTAAGCTGCATACACAGCTTGAGCCCTTGGTGCTTGATGTAGCTTATCCAAATTTTGACAGAAACCAAAAGACTCTTAAAAATTGATTTTCAAACTGAAATTAGTGATTTAAGAGGCTTGATAAAGCCTACTCACTCAGCCAAAGTTGGCTGAGTGAGCTTGACCCATGCAAAACCCATTATGACCCATTTTCATACTAAACCAAACACCCCCTTAATATTTATAAAAAATGTTTTAACTACTATTTTACTTAAACAAAAGCTAGGTTAGCTTATTTTATGGTTACTGAACTCAGTTAAAGGCAAATAGAACAAGTGTAAAAGATTTAAACATATATTTTTAAATCTTATAATCTCAACAGTAGCAAGCAACAGAATTTTTTTTCATAAATCTTTGAAATTTAAAGGAAACCAAATAAAATTACAAAGGAAACATTCTGAAAGCTTTAAATTACAATTTTAAATTAAAAGTTAAATAAAAATAAGCTAAAAAAAACTCCTGTCTTCGGCTTGTGTTTCTTCCTCTTATAGAAGTCCTTTTGCTTGCTTCTTCTTCTTGCTGTGTTTCTTGTGTGAGGTGAAGCCTCAGCTTCCAATCCTAGCCCTTAGATTAGAGTTGTGTTTCTTTTTGATCACAATCCGCCATTGATTTTTCTTGGGTTATGGGGGATTGCCAACATGGCATGTTTAAAGGTTAGTGGGTTGTGGGTTTAGGTTGGGACTGGGTAAACGAGTGTGTGGGTAAAGGAATGGAGTGGCTACATGTGATGGTGGGGCTTTTTAGGATTAGGCGGGAATGGTTGGGGAAGGGAGAGTGTTATTGGTTCACAGGTTTTAAAAGTTTCACTTGCCCAAAAAGAAACCCCAAAGTTTTACTCACTTGCCATTTCTTTTGTTTCTCTTTTCTTAGTTATATACGAGTTTAAAAAGTAGTCACAAGTAGTCCTTGTGTTTATTGAAACAAAGATAAAGAAGGTTTTGACAATGGCAGTTTCAGCCCTTGGTGTTTTTAAGAGAAAAACAGTTTTGTATAATTACAAATTTAGTCCCTATCTTTTCTATTTCATTTTCCTTTATAAAACATATTTTAAAAATTACATTTTTAGTCCCTATGTTTTACAAAAGAAAGTTTTGGGCTTTTATTGGGCTTGGGTTATGTATTGGGCCCAACTGGGTGTGTTTGGGCCCAATAAGGTTTAGGCTTATGTTATTGGGCTTTTTAAGGCCCAATAAGGTTTGGGTGGGTTTTGTGTGTACAATGGCTGAGATTGGCTTGTTCAAGGGCTAGGATCGGGCCTTCAAAGTCTTCATAGTCTCTGTCAATTGCACACAAATGGGCTGTTGTCATTGATTGAGGGCCCATTTGGTCTTCACAGTCTTCA
>BQNB010006636.1:0-42415 GCA_026074375.1 Tanacetum coccineum | reverse complement strand
CGGTTTCCTGTATGGTCACGTAAGCAAACGTATGATAATGAAACAAATTTTGAAAGTTGGATGGGTATTGTGGTACTTTTTTGGGTTCGTATCTGATAAGGGAACAAATGGAAAAGTACGTTGCTATTACATGCCATTAACCCTTACATTTATTATTAGAAATGAGCAATTAATGCAAGTTTTGATTACAAGACTAAAATAGTCATAATTACTACTTGATTGTGGTTTGGTAATACAGGTGTTCAGGATTTGTCAAATCTGTTTTAACTTATATATATTTTTTAACAGTTTCTTCCACAATTAAATACATTAGCAATTTGCGGTGAAATGTAATGTGCTTTACTGTAGTACTCAATTTACGAAAACAATCAACTAATATTCAATACTTATACTATAGGCGTTTTAGTGCAATTGTATGAAGCATACGTGTGGGGTGGGGTGGGTTGTTTATCAAACAACTTTTTTTTTTAAAGTGGCACAATAAATGTAAATAGTAAGCAAAGATAAAGAAACTTGTTTCTTTATGGAAATAAAAGGTGCAAACTATGTGACGTTTTTGGTGTATTTTACTTTCATGAAATGACAATTTTGAAGGACATTAATTATTTCTCATTTTAGATGCTTGTAAAGTTGGTTTTGGTAAAATATAGTAGTATATAAATTTGTCTCGTTTATTGACAAGTGCCGGAATCTTTCTTTTTTAGGAAATGCAAATTAAGTTGAAAATAAAGCTCATGTAGTTCATAATTGAAATGATTTATGTTTTGGTTTGGTTATGAATGGATACGTATATAATTAGACAGTAACATTTGTTTAATTGCAGTGGGGATGGAGGTGCCGGGCTAAACTTGCTATACGAGGATCATCGGCTGATCCTCAGATTGGGCTATATGAAGAGGGCACACACAATGTAGTGGATATACCTGATTGCAAAGGTCTGAACCTGTGTCTCCATATCTATTTGTTTATTTAGTATGGCATTTTTTTTTCAAGGCTTAGGCAGATAAATTGCAAATATAACTAGCTTATGCTATCAACGGAACATGTATGCATGTATAAGCAGGCAGTGTGTAATGTCATAGCCCATTGGAGTATCATCTTTAACCAGATGGCAACTTGACAAGATAAGGGAATGCAAAATTAATAAATATGCCTAAATTTGTGAAGTAGCATGGTTTATATATCTTTGTTAGTACCTACGGTAGTTATTGCTTGTACAAACTTTAAAAGTGTCCTAAGAATACTATTTAAGTTATATTTGAGTTAATTCTGCAGTTTTTTGCTTTTCATCTGTGCAGCCCATCATCCAAGCATAAATGCTGCTGTGGAGCTTTTGAAAAAAGGTCCGAAATCTTCGACTCAATTCTTGTTCTAGGATGCGTATGCATTAATAGTAGACAAAATTTCTAAAAAAAACAGCTATTATGCTGATATCGCTTCTACTTTCGTCATTGTTTTGTCTTTTCTTGAATGTTTGCAGGTATAAAGATTCTGAACATTGAGCCTTATGATGAAGATGAACGGACTGGTTATTTGAGATATGTTCAGGTGCACTATGTGTCTTAAGTAATGAAGTAGTCAATAATCTGCGAGTAATTCATATGTATATAGTCTAATTTGGTCTCTTTGCTTTATAGGATGGGCTTGTTACTACATTCAACACATCTCTCCCCTGCTTCTGAAAGATATCGAAGTGGTTAGTAATTACCAGCTACTTGTAGTTTATAACTGTTATGTAAAGCCCTATGTTGGTGTATTAGGGCTACCTTGAAATCAGATAACTCCATTTTATATTGTTTAAATTTAATGGTTGGTAGAGTACAAGTTTTCTTTTGCCTCCAAACCCTAACAACATCACTCCCACTCCCTCATCCTCATCACCGTGTTCACTCAACTGTCCTCACTTTGAATCGTAAGTGAATTTTGAGTTTAATCTTTTTTATTAACTTATATCCACCGTATATATATTTACCCCCTCAAAAAAAAGCACAAATTATGAAATTTACATTTAGGGTTAATGGCATGTAATAGCAACGTAGTTCTTGTGGAGAAATGGGGGGCCGAACAGTAAAGTTCATTTAATTCATTCTGTTTGGGCAAACTTCCAAACGTCTACTAACAATGTGAGTGATGTACTTTTATTTATGCTACTCGAGTAGTGGTTTTGGGAGAGAAGTTCTTTAGAAAATGATTATCATATCAAGGCCTTTCAGTCAAATAATGTAATAAGACTTTTCTGTGGTAAAAGGACTTTATGAGTTATAACAGTTGGCTGATGGAGATGATTTTGAAGTTTAATCTAAATAGTATGTTTGTTAGTATGTGATTTCGGATTTAACGTGTGTTCCATATATAGTAATAGGCTTGTTTAAAATTAACAATGTCAATCTTTTTATTATGCTTACTTAGAATGGTGAATAATGTCACGCCTTTTAACATTGAGAAGCAACTAGTTTAAATTACCTTGTTCGGTGATGCAGGTAATTTTTGGAAATAGATGAGACATATATTAGGAGAAAGGAGAGTTCTGGGAGCATGTTGGAGGAATTGATGTCTATTTGGCTCCATCTAGCTTTGGCCAAGCAAACATCAAGGTAAGAAATTATCCGCCGTGGAGGTCTTTTTATTTCTTATAGAAACTGCATGCATCATCCTAGGTTCTGTTTCTGGTAAATTAGAATTTCAGCTATCCTTCTTTTTTAAATGTCTTATTGGTGAGTTACGACCCAGTGCAAATCTATTGGCTTTTATTTAAATATGTTGGTTTTTAATCTTATATAATGGTTTCCTAATCAGCACTGTGCATTCTATTGATGGCATCGTTTTCATTATACAGGCTTTTGATTCATTGCTTCAAAAACTCCATAAATATGTCCCTCTTGGTGCATCCGTTACTGACCTATATGCTGGAGCTGGAGTCATTGGATTGTCATTAGCTTCCACAAGATAATGCAGGAAAGACTTGTTCATATGTTTTGATTGCTTTGAAGTGGTTATTTCATTAACTAACCGTACTTGTGCTTCACTATAAAAATATTTTCAGATCAGTTAGATGTGTTGAGATCAATAAAGAATCCAAGCTAGCTTTTGAGAAGACAATTGAACGGCTTCCAAGCTCCCTTGATAGCAGCATTAGTTGGCATCATGCTGACACTTCACTTGTTAGTATTATAGCTTTTATCTCCACATTCTTATTGTTATTTAGTTTAAGCTCATGCATGCAGTAGTCTCATGATTATGTTACTAGCAATAATTTCTGGAAGAAAGTTAGTTACCTTGAAAATATATTCTATTATTTGTGATGAGATAAAATGTAAATGCTGCTTTATTGAATCAAGCCACGAAAACTGTATATACACTACGGGTGATCTAAATCATTAGATTGGAAGTTTTGACCCATTTACCAGTCAATGGGCTGATTTGGGTTAATTTTTATCTTTAACGGGTCAAACTTTTAGCATAATATACCTTATTACAAACTACTTTGACATTATTAAAAGAAACACTAATGACTTAAATAATACAAAATCACATAATCGACACTTTTAATGATCCTAACAATCTCCCCCTAAGGGGCGATTATTCAGGGCGTTCTCTTCTTAATCCAAGTGGTCTTCCCATTCTGTACATTCTCCCATTATGGCTCATCTGCATTCTAGTTGCTTTATATTTCTTCAATCTCTTCTTCAAACAACTTCAAGTATTCTGTTTCATCTTTGGTGAGATCTTTTTGAACATATCCATACTTGACGTCATTATTATAGCTCTTCAGACCTTCTAATACTCTATTTAACATTGCATCACAAAACTTATGGATTTCTGTATGTCTCATCACCCGTTTCTCTTTCTTACTATTCTTGTAAATAATTCCATGCACAGGCTCATAGATGATGGAGAACATATCATGCTCTTCAATTCCTGGGAAAGTTATTGTTGGTGCAGTGAGATTAACCTTCTGTTGATAGCTTTCAATTCCAAGTTAGAAGTCACGCACTCTTTCCCATATCACTGAACTTCTAATGAAGATTGATAAAGACCATAGCAATCTTGTATCTGCATAATCCGGTATATTGCCATTCATAATCAATAAGTATATGTCCTCAATATTGTTCTTGTTAAGATTCTTGTAATCAGGATTGGTAATTGATACGATGCAATCATTAGCTCTTCTTGCAACAATCTCTGTGATAAACTTGTGTTCATGACCCAATTCCCAGTACGTCTTGATGACTTGAACGATTTTTGAATTTGAATAAATCTCTTCCTTTGGTTTTCCAGGCTCTTTCTATTTCCTTATGTAAAAGATCTTCGCATGAGGATTCTTCCAATGTTCAATACCATATTGAGCATAAGGATTGAATTTCTTTACACTCTTATTCACCCATCTGAAAGTTCGTTCTTCAATATCATCATCGTTGAAGATAATTGCTGGAAACTTGTGAAGTGACAAAACTATCTTCTCGGGTCCAGAATTTCCTTTCTTAAAATACAAAAGGTCTTGATTAATCAGAGATAATGCTGGAGCTTCAAGATCTTTTTGACAACTATGAACTAATGGTGTGGTCTTTCGTGGATGTGGAGAGACACGAATTTATTTTCTACTCTCCTAGACAATGTCACTCTTTAAGAAATTCTTCATCTGATCAATGTGATATTGATGCTCATCTCCTGAAGTACATCTCTGTTTTCACATTCTATCAGCCATCATTCTCAGCTTAAGCGTCATCATATGAGTCAGTGATACTTCTTCCATATGTCTTGTGTATACTTGCTTCGTTGGGTATTTCTTCATATACTGAAGCATAAGAGTCAGTCCAAAAATCAAAATCATCATCTTGCTCTTGATTTCCTGAAGTTGATGGAGCTTGTTCCTCTTGAAAAACTTATCCAGATGATGACTCTCCAGATACATAAGCTTTATACTCCGATGTCTTCTGCCGCTTTGCACTATTCTCCCCCTCAGGATGAGCATCATCATGAGGATCGTCCTGATCTCTTGGGCAAACGGCAGAAGTTCTACATGCAGTTTGTAGTACTGTATTTCTTTCAAACTTTATCTGGAGAGCCAACCATATTGCTATGTCTTGATGTTTTAATTGAGGATCAACTTTCATAGCAAGGTATAGTTGATATTGTTGTTCTGGAACAGAGGATGTTTGTGATTGAGCGGGATAAACATGAAGAATGATGGCCAGACTATAATTTCGAACAGATTGCCATCAATTGAGAGAATGACAGTGGCAATTTGCATTTCTCAATTTGTGTCAAGATTTTGAGCTTGAGTATTTCCACGTTCTGCAAAATGCTTTTTAGCATTGCAATCTTTCGTCTCTTCGTTTAGCCTTTTGACCCTCTCTCCAGAATCAACCCTTTCACAAAATACACGTCGAAGTGATTTC
This sequence comes from Tanacetum coccineum, assembly GCA_026074375.1. NCBI lineage: Eukaryota > Viridiplantae > Streptophyta > Magnoliopsida > Asterales > Asteraceae > Tanacetum > Tanacetum coccineum. Next base: position 37,016 of record BQNB010006636.1, on the reverse strand, counting down.
GAAACGTGTTCAGGAACTTGCTGCGTAACTTGCTGTACTTAACGTGTTTGTCTACGTAGTGGGAGAGTATGTCTCAACATTACATTCATTGTGTAAGATTATCAGCAAGTGTAATCGAATGACTTTCTTGGCATGAACCTCGCTCGTAAATGTGCAAACAAGTAACCATAACATCCTTGTAACTCGTGAAAGAAGCTCTTGTAGCATTTGAAGCGAGTAGGTTTTGTCTTGAACAATGATAGAAGGCGATTCGTTTTAGTTAACTTTTTGTGAGGTGAACTTGATGATGATGTAGTATGAGGAGTATCCGTCAATTCCTGGAGTTTCTCAGTATCCGAAGATACGAGATTAGTATGAATCCTAGGAGATCTAATTGGTGTAGGGATTGGTGAATTCCTAGTCTCCTCTACATTCTTCCCTTTCTCCCTTCTCTTTAATTCATACACCTCATCAGTTATTTCTTCATCTTCATCAGTTACATTCACTGGTATAATAACGTTAGTAATCTCCACCTCCTTTTCCTGAGTAATCTCCACCTCCTTTTCTTTAGCAATCTCCACCTCCGTGTGACCGCTTTCTTATCACTTCGGGCTTTATCCTAGTTCGGGAATATTTGATTCATCGTTCCTAGGGATTGAACTATCATCAACAATATTCTCTTGTTCATCCACCATCTTTTTAATTTCTTCAGATGCCAAGTGCTTTGCAACCAGTGCCACGTTCTCTCTTGCTTCCTGCTCCTCACGACTTTTATGCTCAGCAAGACTAACTTGTAATGTATCTTATAAAATCATTTCATCTGCTTTTTCGACAGTTGGCACTGGAGCTGGTGGTGTAAGACGTGTAGATCTCCTTTCAGGAAGACGAAGACGAATCACAGTTGATCGTCTTGGAGCACTTGACTCTGCGACTTCCTTATAAGGGTTAGATGACCTAGGGGCGCTAGTTGTCCTATTCATTCCGTGGGTAAACTCAGTCGGCTGTGACTGAATCATAGGAACATCTATCCCAAACACCTCTGTATACATCCGATAATGCTCCGATTGCTTCATTTCATCAGTGAGCATCTAATCTGGTAACTTCATTCCAACTTTGTTTTTGTGTCTTCCTGAGTTAAAAATATTCTTCATAATATCATCATCTTGCAAATTGTGATACATGTCTCGAGCACGTCTTGAGATGTCAGGAAAGTGTATGTGAGTGATTGACAATGAAGTCTTTGTAAATTTGATACTTAATTGAAGTGTTGGATGATGAAGACGATAGTAAAGCGCCCTTCCCATCAGTAAACTCGTTAATCCACATGATGTTGTTAACAAAGCAATACAACATTTGCATTATCTCGCCATTGGCGGTTGGTCCATCCTAGTGACAACTTGTGTTAAGTAGTTGGAGGAATATTTTGCATACACGTTTGCCATGGTTGTCAGTAAGACCAGTAGTTCACTTGAAGATTTGATTGTGTCTTTAAATCCCTTGTAAATCCCAAAATACTTGCTTGTATAAGGAAGAACCATGTCAGAAAATGATGGGTGGTGGCCGAATGATTTATGATTGTTGGCTGTTGCTTGTGGCGATGGAAAGATTTTGTCTGAAGTCATCCAGTGTAAGAGTGAGTTCTTCTTGTCCAGCATAAACCTTGTGCCGATACTTGATCTGTCTTTTCAAAGTATATGCCAGAACTGTGCATTATAAATCATGGAGGGATGAAGAAGCTGAATGCTGAAATCGTAATGGTTGATTCCTTGATTATATTGTCAGATTTTGCTTTCTGCGTGGACATTGCACATGCTCGAGATAACTTATCTTGTTAGCATCCATTCAAGATCTATCTTCTTGTCGCGAAGGACACATTTCATCTGGATGACCATCAGCCGCATGTTGTTGTTGTGCCATGATGATTACTGAATGATTATAATTGAGATGTTAGATAACACACAATTCATTTGACATTTTTGTCTTTTTATACTCTGTCTATTTTATATGTTTTGGTAATTCTTTTTGAACATATGTGTGATAATTTCTTTTCCCATGTGGCTCGTTTTGCTTTTTTCTAGTACATGCCATACGCTTTATTCTTTTGATTTACCAATTTTTGTGTGTTCTGGAAATTCTTTTTCGAACACACTTTTGATTTGCTTTTTTGCGTATGGATTTAACTCTCTCTTTCTGTTTTTAGAATATCCTCACCAGAAATTCTTTTTGACATGATACTCTTTCAAGAATGATGATGATTTCTCTTTTGATTTAAAAGCATACTTTTTTTGGACAATATTAAAGGAGGAAATCATTCAACTTCTTAAAATGGTTTTTTTTTTTTTTCCCCCCCCCCCCCCCCATTTAGTGAAGAGTATCATTTTGTCATAATAACAGATTTTGAGAACTTTTTCCAAAAACATTTGTCAAAAACATTTTTTTATAAAGATAACATAGAAGCATGTAATCATAAACCCACAACTGAATGGACACGAAGACACTCACTCCTCATTCTGTTCATTGCAGAAAACGGCCGAAGCGACATGATAGTCCACTGAAACAATTGTGATTTGAGATATTAACAACTTCAAGTGTATAAAATAACATGTGTTTTGCTTTCACTTTTTGTTATGGATCTTTAACCATGATACAAAACCCGTTAATTCAATAATTGAATGGACACTAAAGTCACTCACTCCTTATTCTGTTCATTGCAGAAAACGGCCTAAAACTCAGAGATCAGGACTTTAGGTCCACTTATACAATTACGAATAGACGAATATGACCCACAGATCTTAGAAAGAGTCATGAAAACTTGTTTTCTTTGTCTAAATTGATTTGTCGTTTTCACAACACATGAGAAACTGATTTTTTGTTCCACAGACATTCAAACATTCTAACATCACAAACATTTGTCAACAAATTATTTCTTCTCAAATCTTTCATTTCCACAAGTAATATGTAACTGAGTTGTTTGACTTTTGACTGTGTTACTGGAGTTTGACAATTTGACCTTTCCGAGTTTATATTTTTGACTATAACTGAGTTTAACAATCGATGATTCATATGAACCTTATTAAAACCAAAACTCGATCCCCCCCCCAAATTGGTATGATGAAATGTGTTTTCCATATTAGCACTTTAAGCAACATAAGTAAACGCAATAAAAATCACGGATAAAAAAAAGCAACTCGGTAATCTTCATTCCGATGTTGTCATCTAAAGTGTCAATCCTATTCATTCTATTATCACGTAAGGCCATTTATCACATTTTGTACTTAATTGATGCTAATATGTTCCTAAATGAAATTAGGTTATATTCAACAAAATTCAATCACCACCACAAACTCGGGTAATCTCATCTTTACCGAGTTTAAACTCGGTAACCCAAAAACATAAAGATCAATCAAAACACTTTTTTTACTTACGTTTGAGTAAGAAAAGAAATTGAAATCGTTGTATAATGAATTAGAAAGCTTAGAATGAATTTTCTCAAAACTTGGTAATGGATTCGGTAATAATAAAATGAAAATCGAAAATGACTCTCCTGTTTATTACCACCAAAAATATTTTGAAATGTTTGAACTTTTAGCCCCTCTTGTACGTTTAATTTTTAGTTCCAGACTTGTTTCTTTTGAAATTTGTGTACGAAATTTTTCTAAACTCCCCCTTAAACAATGAATTTTGTCCACAAAACTCCCCCTTTGAAATGAAATCATGTATAGTACTTATTCCGAAAATGAAGATGCTTAAATAAAAACTCCCCCTTGAAACCATAACATTTTTCAAATTCATTTTTTGTGAGAAATCCTTGTTTTTATTTAATTTTGAAAATGATGTTTGTGAATGAAAAATCTTAAAAATCCCCCTTAGATCATGTGTGTTACGTATTTGCAATTTGAAAGCTTTGTATAAAAACTTGGAATCATGAAACTAAGCATGTGATCTTGTTAAATTATGTTTTGTTTTCTTTTTTTTAATATGAAAAGTATGTCAAATATTTTTGGTATTTTGAAATTTTGAAAATTTTCAATTTTTTCTTTTGTTTTTGAAAAAAATTATTTACATGTTGATTGATGTATGAGCTTTCAAGAAGATAACTTTGTCAGACTTTCCAAACTGAGTATGCGAGTCATACATCTTACATACCAATTCGATTGAACTAAATACTGTCAAGCGTTCTTGTGGAAGCGCCTTAGTAAATAGATTCGCTAGTTAGGTATTTCTGTCCCGACAAAGTAGAGTATTTCTACAGTCCCCTTCTGTCAACATGTTCTTAATAAAATGTATCGGATGTCCAATGTGCCTTCATCCTATGAGAATGCTTGCCCGCTGGTGATTTGATAGAGAATGAAATGCAATGGGCACTCTTGTTGTCCCGTACATCAGAAATCCGATCGTATTATATCCAAGCTTAAGCAGTTGTGGAGTAGCATCCAATAATTGAGCCACAGCATGCAGACAGGGAAAATATCATCTTCAGCATGTTGACATGTTAGGTAAAATCTTGTTTGTTTTGAACTCCTAGCTCAGAGTCTTTCCTCTAGAATTACATCCTTCTGATGTGTTGCTTTAGTATCATCTTTTAGCCTGCATGGTCACGCATCTACATAGGATTAGTTTAAATCCAGAATCCTTTCGGATACCATAGTCTCATGTTATAGGACTATCTTAGGTACCGAAAGATCCGTTTAACCTCTTTGAGGTGTTTGATTGTAGGACGTGCTTGATAACGAGCACATACAAAGTTAGCAATATGCAATGTCGGTGACTGGTGTTAGGTGACTTAAGCCCTCCTATCATTACGACGATAAGTGCGTTTGATCAGTAGGAGTGCCTTGTAAATTCAGTGTTCCAGCCTCTCAGTTGCAATAGGTTGTTCGCATAGAGGCACACTATCCAGACCAATGTATTCTTTAACCAATGCAATTGCGTTATTATTGTACTGACTTATGAATGTGTCACGCGGGAGATTGATGAACATAGAAAAGTGCCAAGATAGAACTGTGTAGTTTCACCCATTCTATTGGACATTTCTAGCAAAATTTTTTCAATTAGATTTGAAAATGTTTCAAAAAATTCTGGATTTGTTTATCTAAAAATGTGTCATCTACATATTACTTGAACAAGGATATATGTCTCCCCCGTGTGTGTATACTGAACTTTGTGAAAGAGTCGGGACTGATAATACCTTTTTAGTGAACCATGTCCAATTAAAAAGAGATTAGTTTTCATACCATGCACGAGGTGCTTTGCTTAAGATCTGTATAGTGCTTTTTTTCAAACTATAGGACTGTGATTGGAAATTCTTGGATCAATAAATCTTCAGGTTGGCCTGACATAGACTTCTTTTTTCAAAGGACCATTGAGAAAAGCCATTTTGACATCCATTTGAAAGATAGTGATATTCTTATGAGCAGCATAAGCAATAAACATCCGAACAGCCTCAAGACGAGCAACAGGAGCAAGTGACTCTTCAATATCATGTCTTCCTTCCTGCGATATATCCTTTCGCCACAAGACCGAGTTTTGTTCCCGACACATATTTCCTGCATCAATTATTCTTCCAAAGCCGTTTGAGTAGCATATATGTTCTGTCCTTCTGTGTGAACGATGTTCCCAAACCTTGATGTCGCTTCTCAAAATTGGATTCAACTCATCTTGCATAGACTCAATCCAACTGTGATCTGCCATAGCTTCTTTGATATTCTTTGGTTCAATTATACTGACGGTTAAAGCATACATGCATACCTCAGAATCTGTGTGTAACCGTTTGCGAGTTCATAACAGGTTTGGATGGTGTCACCAATAACTTTGGTTCTAGGAGTGATGATCTTTTGTCCAAATGTGAGTTGAGGGTTGTACTTGGTGGAAATTATGCACATTTGATGGTACAAGAGCCGTTGTGGATGACTCAATTTCCTAATGACTTGGAGGATTATATGGAATAAACTGTGCATTACCATCAAACTCAGTAGTGTCTTCTTGATTAAATTAATCAGCCTCGATCAAAGAGATTGGAGAAGTTTGTTCGTCAGATGTAGTGACAACAGGAGGAGCCTCATGCGTGTCAACAATGATTGAAGATGTGGAAGGTGAGTCTTCGTGAACTTGAGTCGGTTATGCAGCAGAATAGATGGGTGTATCAGAAGACTTCTGCTCATAATATTCTTCAAACATTAGACCGAACAAATTATCTAAATCTTCTTTGGATGGAGAATGCATTGGTTCTGCTGATGAATTATGATTGTTGAATCGTTGAAGATCGGGTTCTAAACAATCGTGTTCAAAAGCCATAGCTGTGAGCTCGTCAAACTTGACATGAATAGTCTCCATTATCATTTTGGTTCGTCGATTATAAATTCGAAAGCCTGTTGATGTTTCCGAATAACCAATAAACACACCAATGTCTGCTTTTGGTTTCATTTTTCCGAGATCATCTCGATCATTCATTAGATAACACAATCAACCAAACACATGAAAATATGCAATATTTGGTTTTTGACCGCGTAACAGATTTTGGGTATGGATGATTAACCGATTTTGGGTAAAACATGCTGTAGCCACTGCTTCAGCCTAAAGAAATTCAGGTAACCGAGAAAAGATAAGCATTGTGCGAGCAGCCTCAACAAGAGTACGATTACGTCTTTCAACTACTCTATTTTGCATGAGGTGTATCGAGCAATTGACAAATTGTTGCAATGAGGCCTAACTTTTCATAATGAGCTTTAAGAGTCGTGTTTTTTAATTCAGTACCATTGTCGGTACGAATCTTACAAACTTTGTCTTTGTAATTCAATTGAGCTTGAGCAATGAATTTCTTGATGATCTCTGGAGTTTTATCTTTCTGGAGTTTCATCTTTGTATAGGTCTCCTCATCAATCGTTCAACTCGTTTCCACATATCCTTGGCCGAAGTGCAAGCATCCACAGAATTGTAAATCTCATTAGGAATAGAAAGTAGAATCATATTCATGAGCTCCATTTCAGCATCATAGAGCAATAAGTCATCACCTTCAAGATCCTCTACAGTTTGCAATCGTGGTATTGTCGAGCCTTCAGGAAGGAAATTCTTAAACTCATAAGGGCCTTCATCAAGTGCTTTGAGAAGCCACTTGCGGTTGTCTCTCTTGCGGTTTAGATATCGTCTGAATCTACTTGCCCATGGTATATAACTACCCCTTTCAAGCATGAGAGGCCTATTTTCAGAACCGGCATCAGCAAGGGATTGTTGATATGTTTTGGATGTCGACATGTCTTATGATCAAGAATTGGTTATCTTTGTAGACGAAAATGAGTGATATTTGTGAGAATAATATCAAATTCGGTAACAGTAGTCAAACTCGAACAACACTGTTCACGGATAACAAATAGGCTTAAAACTAATACACTTCTCGAACAGTACTCAAACTCGGACAATACGTAGTAACAAATTCGGTAATCTTCAAACTAAGCAAACTCGGAAATCTTCAAACTAATCAAATTCGGAAATCTTCAAACCTACTAAACTGGAAACTTCCTTACTACTCCAAACTCGGAATATTACTTTCTACAACTCGGTAAACCAAATTTCAAAAATTTCAACAATTATGGAATATTAATAACCACAAATTCGATGAAACCGAAATTTATGATTACTAGATAATCCAAAAATCCACTGAAATCAAATTCGATAAAACCGAATTTGATTTTCGAATTTGTAAATTTTTTAAAAAATTTGTTTTTCAACACTTCAAGTCACGATAAAACCGTGAAATAAATGTATGTTAAGACTTTTGAAAGCTTATTTTCTGAGTTTCCAACTAGTAAACCCTTATTTCACAAATTTCGATTAATAGAACGAAAATTGTAAAATCTAAAACTCGAATAAAACCGAGTATTATTAGTAAGATCCTATATACGTTTTTCGATGTACGAAGATCGTATATATCAATTACAAGATATTTCTACCGCGACTATAGATTAACACTATGAATTTGCTAAATAACAAAGAATCACTTCCGAAGATATGAACATCTTCCAAGACGAGAAAACTCTTTCTGAGAAGAACTGCCTGGGAATTTGCAAACAACACCCTCCGATAACGTTCCAATAACTGAATTTGCTGCCAAAAACTAAATCTCATAGCTCAAATCTTCACACCGAATTCTCTCGAATCATCATATTTCTCTTCGTCGAACGTGAAAAAATTCTCACAAAATGATCACTCTTAATTCTCTATTGGCGATTGATTACCACTTGATAAGTAAATGAAGTCTTGGACATCAATCATATCGATACATGAATGCATAGAGAGAATAGTAAAGAGGACAAGTAAATGAACTTCAAATGAAATAAAATGGAGGGAAACTTGAAAGAGTTTGTTACTAAATGTCTCACCCTCTAATGAAGATTAGAAGGGTATTTATAAGAGAGGGAAGGAGACTTCCCTTCCTTATTTTCCTAACTTGTCACATCTAGTCCCTAGACTTTGGTAATTATGCTATTTAATTATTTTAGCATAATATACCTTATTACAAACTAACTTTGCATTTATTAAAAGAAACATAAGACTTAAATAATACAACAATCACATTAATCGACTCTTTTTAATGATCCTAACTAGCTTAAGATCATGCATTGCAGTGCAGTCTCTTTGATTATGTTACTTGCGATTATTTCTTTAGATAGTTAGCATAGAAAATATATTATATTAATGTGTGTGAAGAGATAAAATGTAAAATGGCTTTATTAATCGGGCGACCGACTAAAACTATTCTAGACACTGACGGGTGAACTAAATTAGTAGATTGGCAATTTTGACATATTTATCAGTTAATGGGCTATTTTGGGTTAGTTTTTATCTTTAACGGTCAAACATGTAACATAGAAAAGTTGTTAAAAGGAAACCGATCAAATGGCTTGAAGTTTCAAAGGTTGAAAGTCTCAAAAAAGCGTTCATTTTATTGCGCATAAAACCTCTGATATCATTTCATCCCCAAATATAGAATAAGTAGTATAATTTTTACGATCATGTTTGACGCGCTAAAGTGTGTCTGGTCAACCCAACCTGGCCCATACAACAATAAATCCTTTTGACCTGCATCTACCTTGCACATTTTGAGACTTGTACAAAGTTGAATTTGAAATGGGGTCGTACTTATATTGTGTTTCATTTACTGCTTCTCACAGGACCCACTTTCATGGCTTGTGGGATCAGATGTTCTCGTGGTTGATCCTCCTAGAAAGGGGCTTGACCCAGCTTTGATTGGTGCTTTAAGGGCGATTAAACAAGCAGAGCGTAAAGCCATGACTCTTGAACGGTAGGAATAGTTATGTAATCTAGTTGACTTTTTTTGTCAGTTTCTCTGATAAGAAGTCAAGAACCTAAAGTTATGGTGTGGTTTTGTTTTTCTGTCACTGTAGCCCAACCTTGAATGTGAAAGATGAAAAGAGACCTTGGATTTTACGGGCAAGAGAAGATTCAGTTAATATTCCAAGCAGAACCATACAAGAAGAAAGCCGGTCATTACCTCAAACACTTATTTATATAAGCTGCGGATGGAAAAGCTTTAAAGAGGTACATCTGGGTCTCATCCTTTCAAAGTGGTTGCTAAGAACTAAATTTAGTTTCACTAGTTTCCATAATCGCAAAAGTGAAGATATGCATGTGAGCTTACTAATGTGCATGAATTGTATTACAGAATTGCACGGCGTTACTCTCAAGTAAGGCTTGGCATTTGAGTAAAGCCCATGGTTTCAATTTCTTTCCTGGTACCCAGAGGTATCACTTTTGTGTTATGTTATTTACTATTTCACTTTGTACAGTGCTATGATTAATTTGGAATAATATGGTTTTGGTTGCATAAGTTTTCCATATTTGATCGTTGTTGAAATGACATATGCAGCATTAAATATTGGCTGTATTTAAACGAGGAACTGGAACAAGTGTCAATAAAAAGAAATCCGGAAAGAAGAAGAAGAAAATCAAGTCTAAAAAACTAGAAATTCCCTTAGAATGAGTGACATTGTTGTCATTAGATTTTAGCTATTCTGTGTACAACCGACTAAACAATTCAGATCTATAAGAATTTATAATTAAAATTATTTAACCTTTTTCTGTTATCTTAATACTTCTAATCTTAACTGAAGAATCAAATATTTAAATTGAAGGGTGCAATAAGTACATGGATTTATTATAAGCTCTGACCGTGCATCTTTGTCCACTAAGATTTAGCGTCTTCTTTTACTTTCATGGGAGTTCTCCAAATGAGGAAAAGCATTCAGAATGTTGTGGTCCCTTAAGTCTTGCCTGGTCAAGATCCCCACCAGTGGCGGAACCTAACAGGAGGAACATAGCTTCAGGTGAGTAAAAAAGAAACCCTAGAATTTCAATCATCTACAAACTATGATATTCCATGTATTTTGTTTTTAGAAATAAAAAAACTATGAAGGTTGATGTTTTTTGTAGTTGTGATATTGAATACTTACTGCAGGCCCATGGTGCTTTGGTAAAACGAGCATATGACGAAGCCCAACCTCCCTGAATTGCACCATAGCTTTCGCGACTGACATGGTCTCAACCACCGTATGCGGGGTTTGGTTTGTAAGTGGATTCAAGTCCACATACATGTCCATTTCTTCCTTTGTAACTGCCACCTCATCATATTTTCCACATCTTTCTGACACGTCAGCACAAGTAATTTTTCCTGTAATTTCCCACTCTTCTGTTCTCCTTTTTTCTTTCATAAGCCATTTTTTCTTCAGCGCCAACAAAAGATGTGCTCTTAAAACCGTCCCACACACTTCACTCACCTGGCCCACATGGGGCACAGTTATATTTTCCACTACAGGGAAACCGTTGTGTGCAGTGTTCTGTAAAACCTCTACTATGCGACTTACTTTCTCAATTCCAGAAAGAGTGACTACTGGTGGCTTAACTGTCGCCAGTTCACCAACAGTAATGTTTCTCATCCATGGTTTAGGGTGGACTCCAGAGTAAGAAGCCCCTTTAAAACGCAGAAGAAGATCTCATAGATACTTTTGTGATCAAACAGTCTCCCAACACTTTTTGCGCCATTAGAAGTACAAAGCATGAGGTTAGGGAGTAGCAGAAGGGTTGTTAGTTAATCAAGAAATATGACACAAATGGAAACGTCATTCTCTTTGATAGCTCCGCCATTAATGAAGCTAGCCCCTAAAACCGGCATACAAACTCTTGTCAATGTTTGTGTACTGTTTCCATAGCACGTACCAAGTCATGTGCGCCAAAGTCGGACAGCCCGACTAATGATATAGAAGAAAAAGCCAGACCTGAACTTGCGGTAAATGTATTATACCAAAGGTGAATGACTCAAGTATGCAATAAAGCTTGAAGTAAATAAAATAAAGAGATTGTCTAGTATTCTGTGAAGTGTTTGATGAGGAAAAAATAGTGCGTACTGCGGGTCATCATTGGTTGTGAGAGAAGTTGCAAGATCATTGTATGCCCTATTGACAGTTGAATTGCTAAAAGCTGCCCATCCTTCCGTTATTAGGCGAACTTCTGAAATTACCAGAGATGAACAACATGGTTTGCACTTACAAGGAATGTAGTCCATATTGGCATGTAGAGGTGAATAATACAACGGTATAGACTTAGTAATTATCTTTGCTAATCTCAGCTCCCCGTTCCCTGCATGATTATAAAGGTGGCAAAATGGTTTTTCCGGTCATGTTGGGGTAAACGGTGTCAAGTGGTAATTTATGTGATATTCCGAATAAACGGTTCAAAAGGTTTTATCTATGAACAGGATTACATTTTTAGACTCAAATACCCGTGTTATCGACCCAATGGCCTTATCTGGCCTGTTTCTTATAATCCCGTTGTTTAATTGTACTCGTTAAAGTATAACATAACCCGAATCGACCCATTAATAAGTATATGCGTCGACCACCTTTAAGTTTTAGATATGGTTTTGGTTTTTTATAGAACTGCTGATCCATTTCACACAGAGATCTGGTATCTTGGTTCTTTAAATTAAAACAAAGACTGAATTTATTAGAGGTGACAAGTTGGGAGGGCTGGCTAACGGGTCACAACGTGTTCGGCCAGAAATCCATCATATTTGTACGGTTCGAAACAAGTCGTGCAGGGGTGACCCACATACCCTTTTGAGCCCATCTTTTCTATATATAGTGTTTATAATGGTTTCAAAAAACTAGATTATCACTATAAGATTTTAAATATTTTGAATGAAACAATTTAGGAGGTTATATGCATCAGAAACAAACATTGTATGACTTGCACCTGTTTGACCCATTTTCTTTTAGTTAAATTGACCTAATATCGCATTCATAAGTAACTGAGCCGAATTTGAGCCCTCTAGAAGTTAAGAAGGCTTACTCGTTAACGAGACTGTAGAGTCTGAGGATCTTTTGAAGGAGGTAATTGTAAAGGCTTCCTAATACTCCACCAATAATTCCAATCACAACAACAGGAATGAGATCAACAACATGATACATAACCGACACTCCACTGACATCAAACATAATCAACCCCCCTTCACCAAAAAGCCCACAACCTCCACCTTTACAATACTCCATTGAACTTCTAAGCACTACAACCACAACTGCTGTGCTGAAGAAAGTTCTCCACAGAAGTGCACTTCTCCACCATGTTGCTACCTCCTCGAGTGCAAACAAGACACCACCCACTGGTGCACGAAATGCAGCACATACCCCTGAGGAAACACCATACGTGATTATATCTCGGCGATCCCTGTCATTGTTGAATTGACGGATCCAGGGATGTTGAATCTGGTATCTATCGGGACCACCTTGGCCTATTAATGAAGCGATACAAGCACCAATGTGAATTAGCGGTCCTTCTTTCCCAAGGTCCAGGCCTGCGGAGACGACACATACGCTTCCTATGATCTGTTATTGTTAAGAGAGATAGTCAAAACTTGTCGGATACTTTCAGGTATGAGTGTATGAGATTGTCTTCTTTTTATTTTTTTAGTACCTCAATTACTAGAGAGGGACAAATGTACGGGTTGGGTAATGGGTTTAAACGGCCATCTTCTATACCTGGTTGACTCACTTCATTTCTCCAAAAAATATAGATATTTTATAGAAAATTAGTATGTCGAGCAGTGTATCTGTCGACGGTCATATATACATTGTTTTGTTCATATCATTATGGTTTTGTCTGGTACTTTTGGTTAAACGTCCAGAATGCAAAACAGGGGAATCTTGGGGAGCCAAATCGTTATCGTCAATTATTTGCAATAACCACTGTTGACAAGTAGATTAAACAGCTAAACATGTAGTTTTTTTAATGAGACAATCCTAAAATAAGAACCATGCAATATTAAAATGAGACAAATTACTCTATAAGGTTGAGTTCCCTATCCAGAAATGAATATGAATTATTTTCTGAGAAGCCATATGCACCTTAACAAACATTGTTGTAGCACCATACATGTTAGGGGTGTCTACCCCATTAAGGTAAGCTTTTATCTCAGGAGCGCCAGGCCCAGCTGCTGTAGGTGCAAATAACGCACACAGAGTAGTTGCAACAAGTGTCAATAGAAAGTTGACGCCAGCCATGAAGAAGAACCCCATTATGTATCTGCGCCACCGTTAATACTTAAAGTGAATAGATGCTATTCTGTTCTTTATTATCTTAGCCATGAAAAACTTAGCAAAAAGGAAACGGGCCAAATGGGTAAAACATATTCAAAATGTATTTTTAATGTGTGCCTTCTAATTCGTTTGGAAAACATCTTTAAAGTCAACCCAATCCTTTTGACTTGAATAAACATAGCTCTTCAGACCCGTGGCCGTTACTCAGACCTCCCAACCCATCCATTTTGCCCTTTAGTATTTGGTAAAGTGGTATTCAGTGACAAACCTCTTTTTCTCTATGTAGTGGAACACAGCCAGGAGTTTGTAGCCTGCAATGTTTTCAACTGCAAGATTGATGAGCGTGGCTATAATACCAGTTAAAATACCAACAAGGAAAGCCTGAAACCATTTCAAGAATATATACTGCAACACTTGGCCTTTTGATCTACTTCTCCAATCATGCTTGAAAAGATCATTCTCGTTGATCCTGGAAACAAGCAGAAAAACAGTTGGTTTTTTTTTTCTTTTCTGAAAGGCAAAGAAAATTTCATTGATAAAACATATATCCGCAAAGAACAACAGGTTTCTTTGCTTTCCATCCAACTATGTATGCTCATAAATTTGATATATTTTCAAAATTTTGCAAATTTAGGATTGAAGTGGTATTTAAACTTACTCATAGTCCAAGCTTTCGATATTAGAAACTTTGGCGCCAATGATGGCGTGTGGGCTAGCAGAAAGGGCATGATTTCTCTTGAGGAGTGGCTCGTGGTAAGAATGGTTGTTCGACTCTTTTTCTTGTTCTATAGTTTGTTCTTCCGTATAGTAGGTAGTTTCTGACTCTGCCAGTCGATCTGACTCTTCCATCTGCGTGTGTATTACCTATAAACAGAGTAACTTGTATCTGTGTGTGTATTACCTATAATATGTTGTGTTGTTCTAAAGGAATATGCTTTAAGAAAAATCCTAGTTTATATAATAGGAACGGTTGGTTTAAATAGATGCAGCATTCCTTATCAAACATTGGACAATAGTAGGACGTTATCGAGATAGGTGATGGTTGCAGGAACTATAAAACAAACAATTGGGGTCCAGATGAACAGATTGATTATGATTTGGATGGATAAACAAGCAAAAACATACATTCCTAGTATACCATACTTGTATATAGGTTTAATTAACTACCTTAAAGAAAAGTGTTCACTTTTTCATTTGTGATCTTTGAAACTAGACATGCCTTTAATTTTGTCATCACATAAGCACTTTTTAAGCTCTTGAATAGTTATGTGTGTTTTTATGTAATAACACTATCACTATGGATCAGCAGATCCACTATTCACCATGGCTGTGAAAAGTGATTACATGAGATAAGTATGTTAGCAACTTTGGATAATTAAAATGGTTGTAAAGATTAGCATATGTTTTACGGATGTTAGTAGCTCCTTTATAGCATATTTTTACGGATGTTAAGTGCTCCTTTACACTATAATCAGACTTTTTAAAGTTTACAACTTCCTGATTCATCAAACTTCTCAAGATTAGGAAGCTGGTATAAAGAATCATAAAACAAAACAGAGTGACAATGCGGTTTGCGATACAATCTCATCACGCCCAAGAGTTACATTACTGGCACAGAACAGGCGAAGCCACAAACATTGTACAGTATTACCTGAAATTTTACACCACAGCGGTAAAACATCACTGCGGAATCATAACAGTATAGTGACAAGTCGCAAATAGTGCGGCTACTCCTCTAGGTTCTATCCTACATTAGTTCCGATAACTTAGGGAAGCCCTAATTGGGATTCGTTCGGACACGAAAGACTATTAGCAGGTCACTCACTTCTTTTGATTAATTTTTTCGCGCGAGTAGTTACTTTGCATTTTTAAAAATTCAAAAATAAAGTCGTGAATCAATGAGAATTCCGATACTTGAGGAGCCGTTGGGATTGCGACACGTATGCTTTGAGCAGGTCACTACTCTTTTGTTTTTTTGCGAGTAATTATTGCATTTAAATTAAAATAAGTGGAAGTCAATGAAATGGCAATGATTTCAACCCGTGAAAAGCACTAGAATAAAGAAAGAGGGAAATGTTGTATGAGTTCTACAAGTTATTGAATAAATAATACAGTAGTTGTTGCTTATAACTTGACCATATGAGTGCAATACCCCACTGTTTGCAATAAAGAAATCATGTATTAGATGGACAGTTGCTTGATTTGTGCTTATAATGCTTATTCTTTTAATTTAAGGTCATGATATCAAATATTTTCTTCATAAGCAGGAAGATCTGTTACAATGATACCAGATTGTGATATCCTAAATATATACTGACATACTGTACTACACATACAGCTACGTCGTCTAGGCGTGTTTCTTGCGCAAATAGGTTACCACGTATAGACATGTGTGGCAAATGATAAAAAAAAAAAATATGAGGTAAGCGAATCAATGGGGCGTGATCCTTACGTTTGGTCATATGAAAATCATAAATATTTGAGGCTGAAAAGTACCCCCCCATCTACTGTGATATTTGCACCCTGTATCTAACTCGATCCATTTGACCATTTGGGTTCAGTTCTATCATGCACATACACGTCTATTGTATTTCTAAGGCGTGTGAGCCTAATCGAGCTTTGGGTATCAAGTTCGTGCTCAAACTCGAGCTTGTTTAAGCTCGACTTGTGTCGAGCTTTAATTAAGCCGTTCATGATTAGCTCACGAGCCAATCCCGAGCAGAACTTCCATCTCGACTCGGATCAAGCTTGACTTGTGATTGGCCTAAACGGAACTCAGGCTCAGACACTAGCCGAGGTTAAATGCGAGACTCGTGCTCGTTTATTTATTTTGGCCTCGTCTGTACACATTTGTTTTTTTAGAAAGGCTCGTCTATACACATATACGTATGTCATATGCATACTTCTATAGTATTTTTAAGGTGTGTGAGCCTAATCGAGCTTTGGGTATCAAGTTCGTGCTCAAACTCGAGCTTGTTTAAGCTCGACTTGTGTCGAGCTTTAATTAAGCCGTTCATGATTAGCTCACGAGCCAATCCCGAGCAGAACTTCCATCATTAGGAACAGATATCCATTACAACCATTAAATGGATAGTCCTTGTACACAAAAAGTAACATGTACCAAGATATACCGCATACAATCTAGGCGAATTTGACCAGATACAAAATAAAATAATACGATGCTGTATATTAATTTCTAGACCTCATATGCCGTACATCTTATGGTCACAACATATTTTACAAAAGACGACTTGCAGGAATCAAAAGCGTTCTCTTAGTCAAAAGGGAGTATTTCCTGACTCAGTTTAGAGGGCTGTCATTAGGCATTTCCCAGTTATCATTATCGTCTTCCCTCTTCTTGTTCACACCTTCCACCTTATCATCATTCGGGTTTCTGAATGGTGTACGTCTGTTTATTCCAATACAAAACCAGCTTCCGTTAGACAAGATACTTTTAAATGACAGGTACAATACATAGTTATAGAGTTACACAATATTTGTTACAACAGTCGTATTATGTACGTAACCAATCAACCTAATATAGCAAAATAAAAAAATGGGTATGTAGCAAGATAGAATCAGACATATTTGACGAAGGCGGTAGTATTACGGTTTCCTTCATCCAAAGCATTAAGGTAACAAGTTTCTGGTTACAATCTTCCAATGTTTGTGTTGTATAATGCATGTTTCCAAATGTAAAACTATTTCATGGAGAGAAAAAGACAGTTTTGCATTCCAATATGGACATGTACATGTACACTCTACGCAAGAAAGGCCTGTACACTCTACGCAAGAAAGGCCTAAGCTTAAAAAAGAATCACGAAGCAGAGAAACATTTATAATTTGTGGTCTAAATGTTGATAGATTTATCGAGAGTTTCAATAGAACGAGCGCAACTTATGTTATCCAAAAACAAATATGTATACCAACGTGAATTCTAGTACAGCAATTATTTACTATCGATCACATAAAGTTAAATTGTCATATTTGAAATTAACTCATTTCAGTTCTTGATATGAAATAAACAATATGACCCCCAAATCAGTGTCTTTCCTATATTGTGCTCAAAGTGACAACACAAAGAGTTTTTAGCCTATTAACTGACCAGACACCAATATGTTACTCCCGTCATCTCCTCACGCCCCATTTATTTAAATAATATCAACCTAATTTGACCATTTCACCCCCCTGAGACCAAAATCTGCAACCTTTACTAAAACCTA
Organism: Tanacetum coccineum; assembly: GCA_026074375.1. NCBI lineage: Eukaryota > Viridiplantae > Streptophyta > Magnoliopsida > Asterales > Asteraceae > Tanacetum > Tanacetum coccineum. The sequence continues at coordinate 19,210 of BQNB010006636.1, read as the reverse complement.
CCCAACAAAAAAAATGTCCAAAATGAAGGACAGAGTTTTGTCATAACATCTTCCATCACATGAAACCAATTCATTTCCATGAAATGCTAAACCACACCAAACTGTATGCACACTCAGGGGGTGTTTGTGTTAGCTTGGTTACCAAGCTTATGAGCTTGTATAAGTTCAAAAAACCTCATAAACCCACTTTTTCTCAGCTTATAAGCTATCTAGTTGAGCTTATGTCCTTAAATAAGCTATAAGCTCTCAACTCGATAAGCTCATACGCCAAAAAAAAAAAAATAGCCCTGTGCGCTTCTCTAAATTTCACAAGGCTCTGTAAATAATCTAACACAAACACTCCCGTGTTGAGTTTATGTTTCATCGGCTGATAAGCTTAAGTGTTTGGTTTAGCTTATGTCAGTAAATGACTAAAAAGGACATGGGTTGTAAATATAAATGTTAGATTACGTTTAATTGAGGGTAAATTGTAATTTTTTATAGATCATGTTATATGAGCCCAACCCCTCTAAAATAAGCGCATAAGCTCTCTCATATAAGCTTAGCTAAACACTTAATTTAGGCTTATTTGGCACATATAAGCTAATAAGCTCATAAGTCCATTATATAAGCTTTGCCAAAAACCCCCATAATCCAATTGCTTGAGTCCATTTCGACAGTCGCATATTAAATAAGCAATTATCGCCCTCATTTTCCACCTAATGTCGATAGTTTTTAGTTGAAACCGAAAGGATACCTGAATGGTCCATTGCTTTCGGGTTTGGCCTAGACTAAAACTCCTAATTCTCAATTACCTAAATGCTTTTATATACAAATACACATATAGATAACTATAATGATAAAAAAAAACAAGCAGTTTGTTTTGTTTTATAAAAGTGTTTGTAAAATTGACATAATAATAAATGAATAAATACCTGCGTCTGTTACGCTTAGCAGCTTCACGATGCTTACGTTTCTTCTCCTCCTGTTTATTCTCAAAATATCTGCGTCTCTTACACTCCTGAATAACACCAGCTTTCATAACCTCCCTCCTAAACCTCCCCAACAGCTTCTCTTCTGGCTCGTTATCTTCCACTATCACCTGCACGTTATACGCTGACCTGAAATACAGCGTGTTTGCGTATGCTAAGGAAGGACACACAACTGACATCAGCTCATTTGAAGAATTTGATGATGATGACGTGGCAGTGAGCGGAGTGAAAGTGGAATCTTTTGAGAGAGATATATGTGAAGGTGGTGGTGGGATAGATGGTGGGGAGGGTTTGAAGGGTGTTGTGAAGATGGACAGGAAGTTGAGTAATGGCGAGGAGGATGCCATTGATGGAAATGAAATTGAATGAGTGAATTTGGATGTGAGATATATGATGATAAGGTGACTGAGTGGATAAGTGACTCGTGTTATTGGGCTTTTTCTATTTTGGGGGATTCATAATTTTCAAGCCCATTACTTAGCTCTACTTGGCCCATTTCATCGATGGTTTTGAGTTTTTGACCGACTAATCAACGTAGGGGTGACCCGAAAAAATCAAAAATCGAAACCGAACCGAAAATAACCGAACCTAATTTGCCAAAATCGAATCGAACCGAACTACAAATTCGGTCTTCGGGTTGAAGATAGGTTTGGCATTAAATGACCGACTTAAAGGGTGTTTGTTTTGGTTTATATAAGTAACTATCAGGGGTCAAGTTCATCGAAACTAAAGGGTATTAATACAAGACGTGATGATTTTCTCAAACACGGTATACTAGATCAAGACACAACCACTTTAGTAATAGTCCAAGTCAATGTCTTTGACTGTGATGCACTTGTTATTGGTGTGAGTGATTCACATAAAGTAACTGATGCATACAATCTAGTTAGGTGCATTAACCAATAGGCTAGCACGATCCGCACAGGATGCATCAGCGATGCCTTTTGTCCTACTTTTGACAACTTGGCTTCCCTATTCAAACCGAGGATAATTTCATCGATGGAGCAAATCATCCGTTACAATAGTCACAAAAAGATATGTGTTTAATGGTAAATTCATATTAAAAGCTAAAACAAAAAGCCGGTTCAGAGTATGAAAAACATAGTCGAGTAACATTGGTGGCTGGCTGCATTCATTTGGAAGCCTCTTATCTCAGTTGACCAAATCATAATGAAGATACGAAATTTGTTTAGATACATACATAAATTGTTAAGAACACTTATAGATCATGCGGTCGCTTGAGCTCTTTAAATTTTCATACTAACACTTAAATTCAATAAAAGTTGAGATGGAATAGCCAATAAAAGCTTAGGGTGTATTTACTTGGGGGAAAATATCTCATTTTTTAAAGAAAATTTTCATTTAAGAATGGAAAAACTGAAAACATGTTTAGTTGCATTTTTTTCTAATATTTTTCAAAAAACAAAAAATTCTTATTTTTTTAATTTATATGAAAAAATAGAAAAACCACAATTTACCGTTCTCTATTTCTTTTTTCCCTAACAAAATAAAAAGTAAATATGACTCAAACCCAATAAAACGTGAGTACCAATATTCTAACCCTATCTAGAGCTGGCAAATGGGTCGGATTGGGTCGGTTTGGTTCATGGGTCAAACAGGTCATTAACGGGTCATGGGTCAAACGGTTTGGATCAGGTTGACCCACTAAATTATGGTGTTTTCATACATTTTTGAACGTTTTAGACGTTTCGTCAGTCTTTTTACGTTTTCGCCTTTTTTTTTTCTTTTTTACGTTTTCGTCCGATTTCTTACATTTTCGTCCGTTTTTTACGTTTTCGTCCGGTTTCTTACGTTTTTGTCCGATTTCTTACGTTTTCGTCTGTTTTTTTACGTTTTCGTCTGATTTCTTACATTTTCGTACGTTTTTTACGTTTTATGTAACACCCCCAAAATCATGTAGCAGCGGAAAGATAACATTGGGGTGCTACGTCAAAGTACAACAATCAAGATATAGGAAACGATCATAAATTGACGTTTTAAGATAAGATTTCATTCGATGCCATAGCAAAATATCAGAGTTTATACATTAGGTCCCATATGTTTTATAAGTCATAAACATTTCACATACATTTTTAATTATATCAAAAGTTTCATAATACCAAAAGATGACTTAAGTTTTTAAAGATAATAAAAGTTGCATAGACTTTAGATAAAACACAGAATCCGTCTTCATTGATATCTGCCACAGCTCCCCTCCAATCTTCATACCCTAGGACCTGAAATTACATGCTAAAAGTCAACACAAAGGTTGAGTGAAATCATAGGTTTATCGGTAAAAAGGGTGGACCACAAGATCGAAGTAATAGTAGACTCTGAAACACATTCAGTAGTCCAAAACGTTTATTATTGCACTAAGCTCATGACCCCGAAGCCTTAACTAGATTTGTGCCCCAATCAGAATATAGGATGCTTGCCAACAACCTAACACCTCTCAATGTTAAATGCACCTTGATCAAACTAGTGACCCAAGGAAAGGTGGGGATTGTCAGTCCCGATAGATCTATCCATAACACTCGCGCTTACTACAATAGCAATTAACGGTTCATGATAAATAGGGACTTCACGGCAATAAGGTAACTTAGGCATTAATAATCAGGCAGTAATCTGGATAGCATACACTTTGAAAAACACTTGTGTCCAATAGTAAAACAAGCAATGTAATTCACCCCGTAGATTTTGTAAAACAATCACGTAGTAAAAAGGGGGCTATGAACTCACCTCGAGTGAATGGTAATCAACAAGTATTCACAATAGAAAAATGCGTCACGAAGGAATCCGAAGGCAACCTAATCCAATATAGGTCGTATAAGTACTAAACACTTTGATTATTTATAGGTCGTATAGCTCATCATACTATCGTTCGGGCTATCATAATTAAGAGGTCATGTAGTGACGTATGAGGAGCTAGGACACTTTAAATCGTAAATCCAACAACTCGTCGATACGCCACCCCGAAGAGGCCTCATTATGAAACTCCCTAGTAATATAGTACTTTGATTAACTAATACCACATATAATTCTATATAGCTACATCACCATCTAATCGTTTTAGTGAAATCATATTTATAAAGTAAAAACGTTTATAAGTATACTTTAGTAAAACTGGCGTAACTTTCTCGTTTTAAGTCCGTTTCTTTCGTTTCTTACGTCCACGCCTTCGTATTAAGACGAGTTATCAAAATATAACATTTTCAAAATTTGAGTTTTTCTGATGAATAGTGATTTTACTGTTCATAACAGTTATATATTTATTTTTATAGATTTAGTTATCGTAAATCTCGTAAATGTCGTAACTTATTCGTTTTAACTCCGTTTTTAGCGATTCTTTCGAGCACGTCTTCGTATTTAAAAGTTTTATCGATTTATTGATGTTTTAAAAGTATAAGTTTCTGTGGTGAATAGTAACTTTTATAAAAATAGTTTTATAAAAGTATATATTTAACGTAAACTTGAAATCGTCGTATCTTTTTCGTTATAAATCGGTTTTTCGAGTTTCTTATCATTTTGGAATCGTCATGAGGTGTACTATCTTTTTAAAACATGGTAGGGCTGTTACCAAGGTCGAACCAAAACAACCCCTTTATAATACTTAGGTATTCATATATATAAACTTGTTTTATATACTTTTTCAACTTATTAAAATACCACAAGTTTTCCACAACCCTTTTTATCATATGTCATACATATTATTATGTCCATTAGTCCATGATATATTCAACCACATAACACATGAATAAGTGTACAAAATTATAATCACAAGCAAAAATATGTTTTACATGTTTAAAAACATCCTAATGGTGATTTTGCCATATAGAACCAATATATGCATAAAATGATAAATGTAAAGACATAAAGGGTTTTAGATAACCTTATGGTGATGTAATATGATAACCAACACAATCTAAACCCTTGTTTAGATTATAAACCCAAGCTTGCAAGATCTTGAAACCCTAAACCCTAATCTTCCATTTTTCTTGCTTAACACTTGTAAAGACTTAACCAAGCCTTCAAATCTTCTTAGGACATCTTAGATATGTTGTAGGAATGTATGTAAATGTGTTAAATAAAATTTGGTATGGATTTGGTATTGGTCTTGTGGTTGCCGTGAGCTAAAGAAGAGGAGGAGGAATATTTTTTTTGTTTTTTACCTTAATAATAAGAAGTGTGTATGTAATATGACTAGCTAAGGCCTTAAGTACCCCAAGGACTAGTCAAAGACAAGATGAGTAAACTAAGGAAGCCTTAAAGTCTTGGTCTCAAAAAGAAGGGATTATCCCATGGTTTTAAGGAAGTATGTTTTTCAAACTAAAAATATCTTTGTGTTTCTTATCTATAAATCGGATGTATACATGCATGTATAAGATATTATGTTAAATTTTTGGGTATTGGGTATAAAAGTGGGTATTTGTTGAAGCGTAGAAAAGTTTTGGTGCTTCCGGGTATGCCTAAATGTATTTAATTGCGAAACGTAAACGTTTTACGCAACCAATAAAAATAAAATATAAAAAGTTGATTATTACTTTCGTAAAAATAATATATTGCTTGCTTGACGAAAACTTTAATTCGTTTGGTGTCCGTTTACGTTAATTGTTGATTTTTAGTTTACGCGATTTTACTATATAATAAGAATTAAAAGTAAACGCGTACGAGAAAAAAAATAATTAGTAAAATAGATGACGTCGTAAATGACCTGAAAATACGGAATGTTACATTTTAGTCGGATTTCTTACGTTTTCGTCCGTTTTTTACGTTTTCGTCCGGTTTCTTACGTTTTCGTCATTTTTTTTACGTTTTCGTCCGATTTCTTAAGTTTTCGTCCGTTTTTTTACGTTTTCGCCCGTTTTCTTACGTTTTTGTCTTTTTTTTACGTTTTCGTCCGATTTTTTACGTTTTCGTCCGATTTCTTATTTTTTACGTCTGTTTTCTTACTTTTTCGTCCAATTTCTTACGTTTTCGTCCGATTTCTGACTTTTTTGTCTGTTTTTTTACGTTTTCGTCCGATTTCTTACGTTTTCATTTTCTTCCGTTTTGGACGTTTTCTTTTGTGTTTTTGACCCATTTCTTTGTTTTCTTACATTTTATACGTATTTATTCGTTTAAAAAACAGATAAAAACGCAAAAAAACAGCTAAAACGTAAAAAAATTAAACGAAATGGACGTAAACGTAAGAAAACAGACGAAAACGGACGTAAATGTTAAAAAACGGACGAAAACGTAAGAAAACTGACGAAAACGTAAAAAACCAGACGGAAACGTAAAAAACGAAGGAAAACGTAAAAAAAAGGACAAAAACGTAAGAAATTTGACGAAAACATAAGAAATCTGACGAAAACGTAAGAAAACTGACGAAAACGTAAAAAACGGACGAAAACGTAAGAAATCAAACGATAATGTTAAAAAAACAGACGAAAACGTAAGAAAACAGACAAAAACGTAAAAAAAGGACTAAAACGTAAGAAATCTGACGAAAACATAAGAAATCGGGCGAAAATCTAAGTAATCGGACGAAAACGTAAGAAATATGACGAAAACATAAAAACGGACGAAAACGTAAGAAATCGGGCGAAAACGTAAGAAATCGGACGAAAACGTAAAATAACAGACGAAAACGTAAGAAATCGGACGAAAACGTAAAAAATGGCAAAAAAGTAAGAAATATGACAAAAACGTAAAAAACGGACGAAATCGTAAGAAATCGGACAAAAAGGTAAAAAAACATAAGAAAACGTAAGAAATCTGCCGAAAAGGTAAAAAAACGGACGAAAACGTAAGAAATTTGACGAAAACGTAATGTTAATTTAGATTTATATATGTTCGGTAATGTTAATTTCGAGTATACTACAAATTAAATATATGCTTATTATTCGGTAATGTTAATTTCAAGTATATTGCAAATTAAATATATGCTTATGATTGTAGTTAGTTTTTATTAATTTCATTTGTATTTTATTTTTTATTATTTTTATATCGTATACAAAGAACTAATATGAAAAAAAAATATTAAAAATATGAAATGAAAAATGAGTGAAAATAGATCCGTCTAAATATTTTTTCACATTTTATAAAGAAAAATACAACTCTCATCTAAACAGTTTTTTAAAATTCTCAACTCTTCTCTAGAGAAGAAAAATCATCCCCTTCTCTAGGAATTTAGAAACGAAAAAACATGAAAAAATTTCCACAACTAAACACCACCTTAGGTGTCGTTTAGTTGGTGAAAAATATCTCGTTTTTCCAGGAAATTTTCATGTGAAAAGAAAAATATTAAAAATCAATTTAGTTGCATTTTTTTCAGCATTTTTCAAAAAGAGTGGAATTCTCATTCTCACATTATTTCAACATTTTAACATAAAAATTGAAAAGTCCATTTTATCATTCTCACTTTTTTCTTTCTCATTTTCTTCTCAATAAAAAAAATTGAGATCTATAAAACATAAAATGTACACTATTATCTCTCGTGCCATCCTTCACCGTCCATTCTAACCGTCGTTTTTAATTATTTTAAAAAAAAATTGGTTTATACGTTTTTATTTTTTTTTAAAAGAAAAATGTAACTCCATCTAAACGCATTTTCAAAATTCTCAACTCTTCTCTAAAGAAGAAAAACCATTCTTTTCTCAGAGAATTTAGAAACGGAAAAACAGGAAAAATTAAACGACCCCTTAACTTGTTTGTAACTCTATGAAAGTCTCCTTTCAAACATTGTTAGTTACAAATCTACTTCGATAACCATAGGCGAATTGAATTGGCTAAACCGTAACGTATTTGTTTTAGGGGGTCAATTTACATTTTCATTTAACATTCCTACTAATAATGCTTAATAATAGTATTACATAGTGTAAAGGTTAAAAATATACTTGTGGCTAAAATTTTTGAGGAGCCATGATACTATTGGAAAAATTTTAGTGAAAAATGTGTTTTCACTAACTTTGGACATAGATAATTATTAGTAAATATAATTATTAAATGTAAAGCCGAGCCTGTATATGTCCAAAACAGAGTTAGTGTGAATGAGATATCGAGTCTCAAAGAAGGAAAGTTAAAATAGAGGAAAATGGTTAAATGTCAGTTACGAGCTCGTTTGGTAACTACAAATTAATGTGTCCTTAATTGACAATTAAATTGGCTGTTATGATTTGTTTCAAATGTTTATAACTGCAAATTAATGTGTCATCAATTGACAATTAAATTGGCTGTTATGATTTGTTTCAAAGGTTTATAACTGCAAAATTGACAATTAAATTGGTTGTTATGATTTGTTTCAAAGGTTTATAACTGCAAAATTGACAATTAAATTGGCTGTTAGGCTCGATGGTATGGTGGTGAAAAACCCACCTGACACGTCAGCGTCACATCAGCTTTCTCTCTCCAAATAAAACTCACCTTACAACTCACCTTTCAACAGTAATAAGAACTCACCTTACCACTAAAACTCACCTTTCATTAAAATACACACTTTATATAAAATATACCGACGAAGAACAAGCTGAGCCAAATCACATCGGAAGGAAGATGTGCAAACATCTTCCCCGCAGACTGAACAAACCGGAACAAAGCGACGACGCACATAGTGTGCCTCTGCGAACAGAATAACTCGCGTCGGTAAACAATCCTTGCAGAGCTCGCCAAGCGCAGATGTTAACCTCAAAAGGGATGTGTTGATCAACTAGTCAGGGCAGCTTGAGCGAAGGAAAGATCATCAATGTAGTTTACCGAATCTCCTTAACCCAAGTTACATCGCTAACACAAATCACAAAAACCCATCGATCACCTGAATTCGATAAAAGTCCCCGAATCCATCAAAGAATCAAATCAGCCAACAGATGTTCCTTCGATACCACCCCACAATTTTCTACTGAAACGAAATTATCTATCGGAGCACTAAGCTTACAGCCACCGAGGCTTCTTTGTTCAGAGTCCCAATACGAAACAAGCGAGGAAATTTTTACACGAAGTGAGAACGTCTCCGATCCAACATCGAACCCAAATCGCGAAAATCCATCACCATTACCAATGCGTTTTTACAAATGCACCCAGAAATCAAAACCTTTCCCTTTAACTAAATGACATACACATCATTGAACACCATTAGAGAATAGACTAGTCGGGAGTTCCACACGAAGAAACCATACAGCGCAACGAATGACTTTTAACCATAACGAGCCCTTGGGATACAAAACCCAAACCCATTTGAGAAGGAGGGCAACGGTAAGAGCAAAATAAACTCGAGACTCCTAAACCACCATGTTTTTTGAAGCTAAAAACCTTATACCAAAGCGACCCTTGTAACTTTTTTTTTCAGACTGGTCCGCATCCCACCATTAAAAAACCGGACTGCTATAAGACTCCATAACCTTTAAGACACCTGCAGGGACTTTCAAAATGGACATATTATAAATCGTCGATCCCAAGAACGGATTTCAAAGAGAGCTTAGACGACCGCCTATCGAAAGGGTTTCACCATCCACTTAGAGAGGCGAGATCTAAGTTTATCTTAAGAATATAGTCATCCAAGCCGTAATACGAGAATAGTATTCTCCCACCATAACGCTAGATAGCGAATTTTGTTGCTCATAATAGAAACAACCATATGAAAGAAGCAGCCTGCTCTACACATGGTGCGGAACGCACACACCAACAGTTAACTTTTTAAGGATTTTTATTTGAAGTCCAGAACAAGAAAGAAGCTCTTTAAATGTTTGATAATCCACTCAGATTTTTCATTGTGAGCATTCTCCTATAAAACATAGCGTCGTCTGCATAAAAGTGAGATAAGGATACACGAACCTGGTAATCTGTATACCTTTGAACAAGCCCTCTCTACAAACCCGTTAAAGAAAATAAAGAGATTCCATGATTAAATAAAGGATATAAGCAAGATATCTCCTTGTTTGAGACCACGAGGAAGAATACTCTTTAGAAGTGACTTTCCATTAATCAAGATAGAAGCCTTAGCAGAACAAGAGAACCCGTACCCCGAATCCAATTACACCACGTTCGCCCAAAACCAAACGCCTCAAGCACTTCTAATAAGTAATCCTAACGAACCGAGTCGTATGCTTTGGCAAAATCGACTTTAAAGAACATCGCCTTTTTGTTCTTTCTTTTACACCAATAGAGAATTTCATCAAGAATAAACGGGCCATCTAAAATTTATCTTCCAGCAACAAAAGCGGATTGGGTATCGGAGATGAGATCCGCAATGACCGGAGCTAATCTATTGGCAAGTACCTTGGTAACCACTTTGTATACACTCCCAATCAAACTTATCGGCCGAAAATCATTAACGAATTTAGCATCCATGACCTTTGGAATTAGGGCTACAAAGGAAGAATTACATCCTTTTGAAAAAGAGCTGTTAACGAAAAAATATTCGACCGCCTCGCAAAAGTCAGACCCAATGCAATCCCAATATTTCTTAAAAAATTAAAAGGTGAAGCCATCGGGGCCCGGAAAAACTGATTTTGGTTAAATCAGTGTCAGTAGACAAACCTTCTAATATATTTATCACTTGCTTATATAACTTTATCAAGTTTCCATATAAGCTAGCTAATTAGTTCTTCACATATAAACTATATGACCATTATGAAGGCTATCCATGGAGATGATGGGAGAATTGGTAAGGACATAAAGGCGTGCAATCAATCTTGTTGTTTGAATATAGTGAACGAAATTAATGTCCTAAAGAATCAAGGCATTAATTTTCTTGATTTTATGCGTCTTAAGTTGGGTAACGGGAACAACATATCCTTCTGGAACGACAACTGGATTGGAGGCAACACTCTTAAAAACTTGTATCCTCGTATTTATGCTCTTGAGAACTCTAAACAGGTGACGGTTTGTGCGAAGTTAGCTGATATCGCGTTGGATGCTTCGTTTCGTCAAAAACCGAGGGGAGGTATTGAATGTATCCAGTTTAATGAGATGCTGGTCTTGATGCAGGATGTTTCTTTAACCCCGATATCAGACAGATGGATATGGTCTTTGGAAGGTTCGGGGGATTTCTCTGTTGCCTCTACTCGTAAAGCAATAGATGATAAAAGGCTTCCGGTTGTCAACTCTAAAACTCGTTGGATTAAATCTGTTCCCATCAAGGTAAATGTACACGCATGGAAAGTCAAGTTGGACGCCTTACCAACGAGGTTTAATATATCCCGCCGAGGTATTGTGTTAGATTCTATCTTGTGCCCTATTTGTAATACTGGCGTGGAGTCTTCTAGTCATCTCTTCTTCACGTGTAATTTGGCCAGACAGCTTTCATGTAAGATCTCTCAATGGTGGGTTACCCCTTTTGTCGAAGTTAATTCCTATGGTGAATGGCGCTCTTGGCTCGTGTCGTTGCGGCTCTCCTCCAAACACAAACTGATTCTTGAAGGCGTTTTTTATGTTATGTGGTGGCACCTTTGGTCATACCGGAACAAGTTACTTTTTGATTCTAAAATTCCTTTGAAGGCGATGATTTTTGATGACATTGTGTCTGGGTCGTTTTATTGGTGTAGGTATCGATGTAAAGCCTCGTTTAGTTGAAACGATTGGCTTAAAAACCCATATCTTATTTCCTTGTAAATTCTAGTTTCTTCCTAGTTTTTTGATCGAATAAATTGTTGTTCCAAAAAATATATATATATGACCATTATGATCATTTAACTTGGATGTGGTTCTCATAATAAAAGGTGTTTGTTGTCTAGTTCATAGTGAGTACCATTCATTTGCATATATTGTTGTATGTTATACTACCTTCGTCTCAAAATTATTGTTTATAGATAAAAAATACATAGTTTAAGATTTGGTTTTTACTAAAGTAAAAAAAAAGACAGTTTTATTTTTTGATAATTAATTACTACAGTATTTTCTTTAATTTTTGTAAATATCAATTTGAACTAGGGGTAATATGATAAACTTAAACAAATATAACTTTTATTTTTAATAATGAACAATTATTTTATGACGTACTAAAAATGAAAGATAAACTATAAAATTGAGACGGAGATAGTAATAAATTTGGTTTCCCTTATTTAAATACGTCTAAAATAACAATGACCGTCGTTCTTGAAAGACTTTGAAAAAGTTACAAGTTGCAAAGAGAATCACGTCCCCAAAAAAATAATGATATTCTAAAGTGCGAGTTGTTGATATGTTATACCTTGTCTAAAGATGATGTTGACTTTAATCCCGAAAATTGCTGTAAGTTACAAGTTAAAAAGCAAACATGTTTTGAAAAAACGATAAAAGTGTTAAGTATTTGGCACATGCATGTGTTCGACACGAATATCTATTCATCGTACACTAGACTTAATAAATTGTTTTTTGTTAGTAAAAAAGTTTCTTTATTAGTGGTATAATTATTTTATTTAGTTAAATGATCGAAGAAAATTGCAGTTTTGATCAACCTGGATAACTATTATTGTTTTTTCTTATTTTCAAAGGGAGCACAATATACAAGATTGCTGTATGTCTGGATAAAACAATGTTAAAATTCAAACACGTAGTTCATAGATATATGGGTTATATTCATAGTTTAACTAGGTTGAAAATAGAAAAGAGCAATGTTATATCTTTTAAAATTTTACAAAAATATATTCATAAAATGACATGGTAAGAGAATTTGAGCAATTACGTTGTGTTATATTTTTTACCCATCATATTCAGTTATTCACATAACATACAAATATGTGGATTTTGTTTTATAAATATTTTACGTATGAAACTAGCATTTCTTAGAGCAAGGGGTGTGGTGATTTATCACCTTCGTCACTTTTTAGTCACTCCTATGTGGCATGCAAATGGCTATCGCCATGATACCCCAAGAGCTAGCCACATTTTCGCCATGTGGTTTTAGCCACTTCTCCAACGCACAAACAAACAAACAAAAAATTGCAACGTTCCATTTCAAACGGCTATAAACATTTAATATATTTTTTTTATACTTTTTTTCACCCTTTTTATTATAAATACAACCTCCCACTTCACTTTTTTAAACACAAAAAAAACTCTATCCTTCTAATATTTCTATCAAAAACACCAAAAAAAAATGTCTCAAAATCCAAATGAGCAAGGGTATTTCACTCACCTTCTTAGTCCCAACTCGTCATACCAACAAGAAACTGGCTCAAACCCGTCTACACCATCGTCACAACATTCACAATCTTCGTCGGCATTCCAACAATATCCCGGTTTTGGTACGCAATATGTTGGTACCTATTCGCCACGGAACAAATTTACCGCCAACAACTAGAAGTTTATTAACCACCTCTCAACAACCAATCAAAATTTCCAAACAAAAAACATGCTCAATTCAAAATCTCCAACAACAACCAGATGTTTTCATACAATCCACCAACTTAACCACGTTTCAAAGAACAACAACCTCACCCAACCAAAGATAACCGTAGGGGCAAACGAGTGGCGAAACGAGCCACGATTGATTTAGTCGATGAGAACGAGAAGGAAGAAGAGCCTATTCGACAGTGTGCGCGTTGGACACGTGAAGAAGAAATTTTGCTAACTCAGTGTTGGATCGAAACATCCGAGAATGGCCAAATTGGAGCCGACCGATCCGAGGATTCGTTTTGGGGACAGATTATGGATGACTTCAACACTAGTTCGACCCAAGGTTATCGTACCAGACATATGCTCACGGGTAAATGGACCAGGACCAACGCTGATTGCCAAAAATTCAACGCTATTTACAAACATCTTGAACGTAAAAGCGGAGAAAATGAGGCGGATCACATCGAGGCTGCAAAGATAACTTTTGCAGCTCAACAGCCGAAGGGGAGAAAGTTTCAACTCGAGCATTGCTGGCGTATTTTAAAAGGTCACTCCAAATGGGACGCTCCGAAACCCCTTAATACGGAGGATCACACCGAAATTTTTAGGGCTGATGTGAGACCTCGTCCCGCGGGCAAAACTTGACCCGCAAAAAAGACCAAATCTGAAACGACGGGGAGCAGTGGGGGAAGTGCATCGGGGCCTTTATCTGATTATGTATCTAAGGACTTAAGGCGCAAATTACAAGCGGGAACATCCGCATACGAGGCGAAGAAAGCAATAGAAATGGCGATGATAGAGTTCAAAGAAATTGAGTTTCTCATATTGATGTTGATTCGCTGCCGGAACCTAAAGCGAGCATTATCCGAAGCAGACGAGAAAAAATCATTGCAAAATATACTCAACAGTGACCGGATAATAATCTAGTTTTTTATGTACTTTTTCCGTTCTTGTTTTTAAAATTCCGTATTGTTTTTAAATTCCGTATTGTACTTTTATTTCTGTATTGTAATTTGTATTTTTATTTAAATGAAATAAATTTAGTTTGTGTGAAAAATTGAGAAAAATAAATAAATTGGTGAGTGGTGGGATCCAAGTGGCTAAAATATAATATGTTATGAGTGAGGGGGTATTTTGAGTTGTTGTGTTGAAATGAGATGGCGATGATGTGACACTCAATGAGCCCCAAATGGCTAAACTTTTTTAGCCATTACACCCCTTGCTCTTGCTACCGAAAATAGTAGTCAAAATACTATAGTTTGTGGCTTCCTATGTTATGCTCCATGTTAGTAGTAAGTTAGTAGTACATAGAAAAAGGCATAAATTTTGTATGTATTTGAGTCTTTTGATAATTAGTTTAAGAAATCATCTTCATCTCCCATAAGGATGTAGTGCCTCAAAAAGCAATCCATAAATTACTTAAAAAATGTGATTACTGTGTAGCCCAAATCTGTTGGCTAGTGTCACGTGCCACACCACCACTCGTTCAAGATTCATTTGCTAAATGATGCAAAATTATGATTAAAAGGTACAAGCAAGATTAACCGCGCGCTGTTGCGGGGCGTTAATTTTTCGCGCGTTGTTACGCGACGGTATTTTTTTTCTATTTTGTGCGGGTTTATTTTTTCGGTCTCTGTAGCGTTATTTTTATATGTTATTTTTTCCTTTCTGTGAATTTATTTTCACGGTCTCATGTTTAATAGTTTGGTTTTTTATATATGAGCTTATGTGTTGGGCCTCATGTTTAAAGGTTTGGGTTTTTTTTTGCCGTATGGGATTTTTTTGACTTAGCGTACGTCAATTTTTCATTGCGCCGTTTATTTTAAAATTATCAGCTATTTTAGTGTTTTTTTAGTTCAACATTTTTTATAAAAACGTACATATGTCAGAAGCATCACAATTTGTGTTTTAAATCTTGACTAAGTAAAAAAGGAAGGAAAAAAAAACCAAATGGGTCGGCTCAAAAATAGGAGCAAAAAAAAAATACTTATGGCCCGAACACTTGAGAGCCCAAAAAAAGTAATGGCCCAAACACTGTTCATGGTGAACAGTGTTTGACACATCTCTAATGAGTATGTTTGTAACAAGCAAAAGAACCCGCGCGTTGCGGCGGGACTAATTTTTTCCCGAATAATTTTTTTTACGTTTCAGGGGTTTTTTTTTGGCGATGCGTTATGGCGGGGTTAACTTTTAATTTTTTTTTTTGTATGATTCGGGGAAAAAAAATTTGCGTTGGGACGGGCTAATTTTTTCCTGAATATTTTCTTTTTTTTGGAACGGTTTTGTAAATTTTTTTACGGGAATTTTTGTGTAAGAAAATCGTAAATAGTTAAAAGGTGAGGGTCCGTTTTGTATTTTTTTTTTACTTTGGGTCAGATTTTAGGCTATTTTTGGGTTGTTTTTTTTTTTGGCTAATTTTTTCCCGGATATTTCATTTTTTGTACGATTCGGGAAAAAAAAATTTGCGTTGGGACGGGTTAATTTTTTCCCGAATATTTTCTTTTTTTGGGACGGTTCGATATCTTTTTATTTGGGCCGATGAATGTAAAAAAGTTGTGAACAATAAAAACTTGACGTGTTTTTTTTGTTAATTTTTTTACGGGATTTTTTGTGTAAGAAAATCGTAAATAGTTAAAAGGTGAGGGTCCGTTTTGTATTTTTTTTTTTTAAAAGGTATTATTCGTATTTGCTAGGTGCAACAATAGTTCTTAACAATATTCAAATGCTTTTTAGGTCGTCTTTTGTTTCCCAAAATATGCTACTATAGTTTAGGATTCTTTGAACCTAGGTGTGCCTTTGAAACTTAGGACCCTTTTAAGCACAGCCACATGAAACCTTCTAGATAGTTTATCTAACAATAATAATTACCATACACATGAAAAAAGTTCCAATATAATAGACAACGGGAAGTAATTAGAATTTAGAGTAAATTACATGAATGGTCCTTGTGATTTGTACAAAATTGCATCGACAATCCTTAAGGCTGCCCACTATGGCATGGTCGACCGACTCGGTCGACCTCGGTCGCCGTCGGTCGCCACCATAGTGGCAAGTCGGTCGAGGTCGAGGTCGCCGGAGATAAATTCGCATATATGTCGCCCTTACGACCGTTGTCGCATGCCACAAATTAAACCAAAACTGATTTTTCTAGTTTTAATTTAAAAAAAACTTTTTATCTTTTAAATTTCAAACCCTTTAACACTATAAATACCCACTTATTTTACCATTTTACACACAATTATATACACTTTCATCAACTTTTTTAAATAGCTTGTTCGCTTCCACATACCGACGATGAAGTCGAAGCTTTGGTTCAAAAACTAATTGACGAAGATATGGTTCGTCAGAAAGCGATTCTGGATTTAGCCTTGCAATTTGACAATGCATGCACAGCTAAAGTCGATCTTAGAAAAGCATACGAGAAATGTAATCACATTCCTCAAGAGAGTCGTGTTTTGATCGACGCTTTCTTAAAAGAAGGATCTGATAAAGACTACAACCTGAATCTTTCTATGTATGAAAATGAGGCAAAAATAGAAAAACAAATGAATGCTAAATTAGCTTGGCTAGTGGAAAAATACAACTACCGCTCACAAACCCATATAGGTGGTTCGTCATCACAGACCCATGAGTTATGTGATGTATATCTTACTGAGAAAGAGCTACATCAGCTACATCTAGATGAAGAAGCTTTAAGAGAAACATTAGAAGAACAAGCAAGAGATGAAAAATAACGGGAGGAGAAAATTAGGCAAAAACAAGCTGAAGATGATGAATTCATGTTGGAATTTAGGAAGAAATTTGATTCAGATTAACAATCTATGAACTATTTTAATTTTGTTGTTTTAAATAAAGTATTGTTATTTTAAATTCAGTATTTATATTTTCAAAATTTAAATTCCAACGGCTACTATTCAAACGACTACTTTTTATCCAACTCTCTCAAATTTTCAAAATTTTTCATTATAAATACCCCTCACCATCTCCTCATTTTCTCATACAACTTCTTATCCAACTCTCTCAAATGGATTTCAATTTCAATAACGAAAATGATCCATGGGAATTCGGTCTTGATATAGATGATTCAGATCTCCATTTAACACTCGTTCTGCGTTCCTCTAGTAGCACACGTGTTGAACCATCTCCTATAACCCCAAATCCAGTTAGGATAATACCCCGTCCTGCGGGTATTGTTCAGCTCTTTAGTAGCACACGTGTTGAACCATCTCCCTCAACCCCAAATCTAGTTAGGATAATAGCCGGTCCTGCGAGTATTGTTCAACAAGCCAAGGTGCTTAAAGAAAAGGTTTTTATTCTTGATTCGGATGGGGCTTTAATGTCGACACAAGAATATATGCAGAAAGTTATTGAGGATGATGATTTTAAGAGTGAGGCGTGGATTAGCGCCACTAACTATGTGACTGCTACTGGTGGCACTGTAACTGGGTGTTTGGAGGACATCAACAACTTTCTGAAAAAGATAAAACTTGACCAAGTTGTTACAATAGTCAAGTCTTGTTCTGCGAATGTGATTGGCGATCTCAAAGTGACCATGAAAGATCTCTCACGTACAATACCTGGAACAATACATTACAAAGTCATTGGTGATGATGATTATGGAAAGGATATTACTGTAAGAGCTGTTATGATACTTACTAATGTCTCAGTTTTTACTCATAAACCATCAAAACATTACCTTAACATTACAATGAAAAATGTGGTTAAGGTTTTCCGTAAGGATTCAGTTCCTGAAAGTGGCAATTGTTAACCTTAACATTATTATGTAATGTTTTTTATTATAATGGAATGTTTTTTTATTATTAATAAAATTTAAATTTGTTGTTAAAAAATAAAAATGAAAAAAAAATGAAAGTCGTCTTATAGTGGCAAAAGGTCGCCTGTAAGTCGACGGAGAGAGAAAGCTAATGTGACACGAGAAAATGCAGGTCGCGACCCACTATCACAGTGGGCAGCCTAAGAGTTTTAAGTTGCACAAATCCCACAAATCCTGCTTTTGGTGGGTTTGTATGTTATTTGCATGCGGTTGTACGTTTTTTTCTTCCAAAATCCGAGTGGGTGAAATTGGCGGGTATTAAAAGGGGTAACGAGATGTGTTTTATAACTGGTTAGAGTGTGAATGATGACAATGATATGTCTATTGTGAAGGAGGAAGTCGTTAAAACCAAAATGATTTCAAAGGCACCAACCAAAGAAGCATCATGATGGAATTTGTTACCATCTATTATGAGTCTTTTTTTTTTGTTAATTATAATGTTTTAGAAATAAGTAAACAAAACTTTACATAATTTTATATTTTTATAAATCACCTATAGTTTTGCTATTGATGTTGTTGATAGAACAAAATATTTCCTTTGTATATATATATATATATATATGGCTATAAAAAATATAGTTATGGTGAATACATGTTAGTTTTTAAAATAAAAGGTAAATTAAAATAAAAAAATAAATGAATATCTAACGAAACAAATAAATAAATAGTAATAAATATAAATTCACAACTCACTATAGGTAAAATGACAATTATACATTATAACGAAAGAAATTAACGAAAGTTTAAAAATGAGCTATGCATATTATTCTCCGCAAAATTAAGGATGGTATATGCAATATAAAACCCTGAGAGACTATAGATGCAACTTTGAACAAATCACATGGACCATTCATATAATTTACTCTATAATTTATAACCATGTCTCTCAATTTTGTTTTCATGATAAATTTATCATCTTAGGAGGTATACAATATCTAACAATAATGAATAATCTATTGCCTGATTTTCTTTAAAAATAAGGGCATTTACATACTTTAATAATTACATATATCCCCAAAGCATGTTTTAAGAGTATTGTACATCATGCATTGAAAACTTGTGTTTAAAAAAAATACGTAATATTTGAACATTTATTGGGTATATATGAAATTCC
>BQNB010006635.1:70752-94412 GCA_026074375.1 Tanacetum coccineum | reverse complement strand
AAACGGGTCCCTAATGCCTCTTACATTGACTGCTAAAACCTTGACATAAATCGACTATCACGATCAGATCTGATCGAGATAAGTACACCATGCCTAGCAAAAATCTTATTCAGATGGAGTCTAGCTAACCTATCCATCTTATAATCCTCATGCATAGGTAGAAAATAAGCAGACTTAGTCAATCGGTCCATAATAACCCAGATTGTATCATGCCCACTACTAGTCCTTGGTAACTTAGTCACAAAATCCATTGCTATCCCTTCCTATTTTCATTCGGGAATCTCAGGTTGCTAAAGAAAGCGAGATGACCTTTAATTCTCAGCTTTAACCTTCAAACAGGTCAAACACCTACTCACATAAACAGTTATATCCTTCTTCATTCCCGGCCACCAATACCTATCTCTAAGGTCATAATACATCTTATCAGCTCCTGGGTGTACAGAGTACTTCGACTTATGGGCTTCATCCATTATCAGGGTTCTCACATCACCTTTTAAAGGAACTCATATTTGATCCAGTTAGTACAAAGCTCCATCACTCCTATGTTTTATCATCTCATCTAAACCTTTCGGCAATCCCGCAGACTCATCACATGCCTCTTTCTGAGCCGCCAGTATCCTATTCTTAATACTCGACTGAAGGGTCATATTCATAGCTCGAACTCTCTTAGGTTTCACTCTCTCTTTACTACTCAGTGCATCAGCTACTACATTCGCCTTACCAGAATGGTAGCGAATTCGGCAGTCATAATCACTAAAAAGCTTTATCCAGCGACGCTGTCGCATGTTCAATTCCTTTTGACTAAAAATATATTGGAGACTCTTATGATAGGTATATATGACATTCTTTGTCTCATACAAATAATGTCTCCAAATCTTAAGGGCAAACACATCCGCACCCAACTCTAAATCATAGGTGGTGTAATTCTTCTCATGAATTTTCAACTGCCTAGATGCATATGCTATAGCCTTACCTCTTTGCATCAACACACAACCTAGCCCTAACCCGAACGTATCACAATATACCACAAAATCTTCCGGTCCATCGGGGAGAGCTAGAACAGGTGCACCACATAACTTGCCCTTTAAAGTTTGAAATGCATTCTCCTTCTTCACCCCAACCAAAAGTCTTATTTTTCTGATTCAAGACAGTAAGCGGCTTAACTATCTTAGAAAAGTTCTCAATGAATCTATGATAATACCCTGCCAATCCTAAGAATGAATAAACTTCAGACGGAGTTCTAGGGGCTTTCCAATTCTTAACCGCTTTAATCTTACTAGGTCTACATGAATACCATCTCCATTAATCACATGCCTGAGAAACTGTACTCCTCACAACTAGAATTCGTACATGAAAAATTTAGCACATAGTTTCTCTTTCTTAAGTAATTCTAAGGCTAGTCCTAGGTGTACTTCATGCTCTTTCTGGGTCTTAGAATAAACCAAAATATCATCAATGAACACTATCACAAACTTGTCTAGATACGTCTTATACACTTAGTTCATCAGATCCATAAATACCGCTGGTACATTAATCAAACCAAAGGGCATTACAATGATCTCGAAATGTCCATAACGAGTTTTAAATGCAGTCTTTAGAATGTCATCCTCATGTACTCTCAGCTGGTGGTATCCGGACCTAAGATCTATCTTAGAGAAGTACTGTAATCCTTGAAGTTGATCAAACAGGTCGTCTATCCTAGGGAGTGGATAACGGTTCTTAATGGTCAACTTGTTCAGTTCTTTATAATCAATACACATCCTAAAGGAACCATCCTTTTTCTTCACAAACAATACCGGTGCTCCCCACGGTGGCGAGCTTGGTCAAATGAAACCTTTGTCCTAGAGTTCTTTGAGATGACCCGACAACTCCTCCATTTTAGAAGGTGCCAATCGATAGGGAGATTTTGCGACCGATATTGCTCTAGGGACTAACTCAATCCAAAACTCGATTACTTAAATAGGTGGTAATCCTGATAGGTCATCCGAAAATACCTTGAGAAAGTCTCTAACTACAACAATCTCTTCTTGCCTTTGCTCCTTAGTCTTAACACTCCTTAGATGTCTCATTTTCTCTTCTGGTCTTTCTCCTATAACTCTAAGTACTTTGTCGTCTGGTAGTGGTATTCTGTTAGGAACACGTGACAAATTATTTCAGCCTTATAATTGGACAACCAGTCCATACCTATAATCACATCAAACCTCCCATGCTCAAAAGGTATTAAATCGATGTCAAAGACATGACCCTCGATTTCTAGTTTGCAGCCCTTAATAACCTTGTCAATCTCTACTAGCTGCCCGTTAGCTATCTCAATTTCATATCTGAAACCTAAGTCGCTGGGCTCTAAGCCTAATAGAGGTATGAAAGTAGTGGAAACAAAACTATAATCGGCACCAGAGTCAAATAAGGTAGTGACAAAATGATTGTTCAAAGTAAACGTACCCGTCACAATGTTCGGATCCTGGCGAGCTTCCTCTGCTCCCAACATGAACGCCCTCCCCCTAGCTGGGTTTCCCTTGGTTTCACGTCCATGACCCCCTGTTTTAGTAGCAAATATGATTTGGACGATTTTCTCTCCGGTCTTGTGCCCTATTTAATCTAGGGACAAGCCTACATGACGTGTCGGTACTTACAACATCATAACTGCCCTAACAATTGGGTTTCTAACATTGACAGGATTCACATTCCTCGGCACACCTCTACAATCTTTTGCCAAATGACCCGGGTGGTTATAGTTAAAGCATGTGCGACAAGGTCCTCCGGGTGCATGGTAGGAGATGCAGGTGGTACATTTGGGCCAAGTACCTGTATTCTCTCTTCCTACATGGTTTACAGTAGTAGCAAAATCATTCCCAGTCATAGTCCTCTTATTATCATCCCTACAATTCTTAATCCTTGCTATTGTTCCCTTCACATTTCCCTATTTTCTAATTCTTAATTGGATCAAATTTCTCACAACCTCATCAGTCAGTGCACCAAAAATCTGCACAGCCTTTTTTATAGTCTTTGACCCTATTGCTGCCACCATCCCACGGATTTATAGAGCAAGGCCATTTACACATACCTCTCAATCATCCTACTCTCCGGAGTTACCAAATGCGGAACTAACCTAGCCAACTCATGAAACTTATCAGTATACGCATCATGGCCAGCCCCAACCATGGCGTGATTCCACAACTCAGATTCTAACTTTTGCATCTCATGACTAGGACAAAACTCTTGTATCATCATAAACTTAAAGTCATTCCATGACATACTAACAGCAACTTCCTGGCTTAGCGTGCGGATCTGAGAGTTCCACCACGTTAAAGCCTGTCCCACAAATGAACCAGCCAATGTATTCACTTTTTGTCAATACTACACCACTCATATCATGCTCAAACTCCATTTTCTTTATCTATATGCGTAAAGAAACTACAGCACTCCCTCACATCATATTCCTTAGGGTTACAAGCTAAGAACTCCTTATATGAACAACCTACCCGGTTGCCATTTACTATCACATTCCCAACGTTCTCCTGAACGTTCTCATTAACCACATTACCATTCTGATTTCCAACATTTCCTCGGTTACTAACCTGAGCTAGCATGGCGGGTAAGAGGTTCTGCAATTGTTGGGCAATGATCGTTGAGAAGTCGGGTGCTCCCCCATTGGCTCCCTCTACATTCCCATTGACTCCCTCTACACCCTATTAGCTCCCATACCTTGGTCATTTCCTTAACCATTCAAATCATCAACACGCTCATCATTACCTTCCCTAGGTCTTCTACCCTTTCCACCTCTACCCACCTGTACACTCGTTCCTCCTCCTAATGATTCGGCAACAGGCCGGGGCCTGCACTTTGGGTCCTCATTCTTGACGGCATTCTTTATACGAGGGATAACATGGGAAACGTTACGTTAGGTAGGCAGGAAGACTTTGCATATAATATAATATATTTATATATTTTATATATTTATATATATATATATATATATATATATATATATATATATATATATATATATATATTATAGCATCTTCATACCCCTCGATGGGTGCTTGTAACAATTGGGCCATTGTTCGATTGTCGGCCATTGGAACAACGTTTTGTTCAACAATTGGATCTTCTAAATCAAAATTTTCAACAACCAGAAGAGTTTGTTGTTGACGACGTCTACGAGATTGCGAACAAATGCGCATAAAAAGAAAAACTAACAATTAAAAAGCAAAACTTTACACTAATTTTTTCGTTTTTTTTTTTAATTTTTTTTTAATTTTTTTTTAATTTTTTTTTAATTTTTTTTTCCAATAAATTTTAACGGTTACACGAAAGAGACTTAAACCAAATAATCAACTACTTCACGGTAGCTCTTAAAAGGCAAGTGTTAAATCTTTGATTCGATTTGGGAACCAACAAGTTCACCGGAAATTGAAATGATAACACCTCCGTTGAGAATGTTATATTTTGGTATTTTTACCAATTGGTGATTTTTATTTCTTTAATTAAAAAGAAGATTTTTTTTATATTTTTGATTTTTCTATTTTTTTTATTTTTTATCTTTTACTTATACTAAAAAGAAAAGGAAAATATTTTTTTTTTTTTACTTTTTATATTTTATAATTTTTTTTTTTGATTTTTGAATTATGAAGCAAAAACAAAACTTTCGAGGATGAAAGGATCTTCAAACCAAATCAACAAACACAAAACGTAGGAATCGTAAACACTATTCCCCGGCAACGGCGCCAAAAACTGATTGCAGTTTATTATACTATAGAATATATCATAAAAATATAATACTTTTGAAAGAGTAATTAAGAAGATTACCAAGTTACCCTTGATAAAATTCACTCTCAAAAATATATATAATATAATATATAATACGTATATTGAACCGGGTAAGTATGATCACCCGGGTCGTTTCCCCAATGACTAGTGAAATTGAAACCACGTTTAGGTTCGGATCCTGATTTGAATGGAACAAAGATATTTTGGATAAGCTATTACTACGAAATTAAGAAGCAACAAATAATGACAATTAAGCAAATAAACAAATTTTAAATCCTAAAAATGTAAACTAAATTTTCACTAAATGAAGAAAAAGTGCCGAAAATTATCAAAAATAAAAGCCCTAATTTTTATCTTTTTATAAGAGTTCAATTAAACTAAATAAAAATTAAACCTAATTACTAATTAAATCTAATAAACTTAATTAAAAACTTAACTAAGGACTAATGGTGCAAAAACCTAAGAAACTAACGGGGAAACTAACAAACTAACGGAGGGACTAACTGAAAAACAATTAAAATCGAAAAGTTACACTTTCTACCCTGAGAATCTACCCCGATAACAAGCTAAGGCCCGAATTAAGGTGAAAATTATTAAGGTGAGACTTGAAAAAGTGCTTAAAATGAAAAACTCAAAGAAGCAAAGTTGTAGAGGAAGCTAGTGGGAATAACTTTAATGAAAAGACTTATATCTAAAAATCACTAATAAGCTCAATAGAGCTTTATACAGCCTACTCTCAGAAAGTAAGGTGCATAACCCTTGGTATTTATAAAATGAAGCTTAAAAAAAACTTAATACTAGATAAAAATGCAAAAGGAAAGAAGTTCTAAAGAGCTTATGATGTGATTAATCTATAAATGAAAAGAAATTAAAGCTTAAACTACTTTTATTCTACTGAAATTGATCAAGAACTAAGCAAACTCAGGAAATAAGCAAAGTAACTCAAAATCCAAGTAAGCTAGAAACTTTAATAAGCTAAACTAGACTCTGAAACTTAAAGAACTTATCAATCTACTTATTATCCATCTAAATAAGCTATAAAATCTAGACTTAAAGGCTGATTTAACAAATTTAGACACTAAAGATTCTAAGTACTGTTTTTGGAATTTTAAGGTTTTTTATACTTTTGACAAGCTAAATTTAAACTAAGGTAAATTAAGCTAGAATACTGCAAATAAAGACTTAAAATGTATTAAGCTCTATGAAAACTTAAATCCTACTGAATTTGATAAGCTAAATTCTAAAATTACCAGTTCTAAATTAAGCTAAGAACACAGCAGTACTAACTGGGGTTAGTACTGCTAGTGTAAAAAGTTCAGCAGTACTTTCACTTGAAAGTACTGCTGATGCAATTTTGACTTTTGAAAAACTAAATATAAAAGCAAATGAAATAAGCTAGAAATGAAAACTAAATCTAAATAAGCTAAAACTAAACTTAATTCAAACTTAGATTAAAGTTTAACAGTACAAACTTATTAAGCGTACTAACTTATAAGTTAGTACTGGTAGTATGTGTAAAGGCTCACAAGTACTAACTGATGGTGTAGTACTGCTAGTGTAAAATAAAGTGGTCACTAAACCAACCACTACTTAACAAATATACAGAATTGAGAAAGCTTTTATAAGAGAAAGTCTAATGAACAAGTACTTAACTACCGAATAAAAACTAGCTTAAAACAACTTATTAATCATATAAAACAACTGAATAACAAAATTCTAAGATCAAAGCTTTTAAACTAATATTTTTGATTTTAAAGTTTTTATACAGAATTTAATACTAAAGATCTATAACTACTTAAGCAAAAACAGATGAAGACACATAACTAATAAGTACTAGAAGAGACATTTAAACACTAATAAGCAAGAGAATAAGCAAATAAGCAATATTAAGCATATAAGCTAAACTAAGCAATTTAAAACTAAAATTGGAGATGAATGAAAAGAGAAACTTACTTAAACCTTTAGCTAAACAAAAGGCAACCAAATTAAGCAGCTACAAGCTCTCTACATAGTAATAAGCTAGAAGTAAAAAGTCCTTGGTATCTCTTCCAAGGTAAATCCCCTTCCAAAAGCTCCAAATACAATAAGATCCATGTCCAGATTTAAACTGATTTAAGGTTTAAGTAAGATTTATTCCTGAATTTCAATACAGCTCTATTTCACTTATAGACTGAAAGAGCTTAATTGAGCATATTGAGATAATTTTGAATTTTGGCTTAATAAGAATAGCTTAAGACTATTAAATGAGAGCTAAGAAATGAGATTTTTAAAACACTAAAGACCTGAATTTCATTAATAAAAAGCTGATTACAATTCTTGTAAAAAGGAAATACATTAAAGAAAATTACGAATTTAAGCTAAAATTAAAACTAAAAATCGACATACTATACACCTAGATAAAAAGGAAAAAAAACTAGATAATGAAAAACTAGATATCTCTGTGTGATTGGTAGGCCTATTTATAGGACTTAGCTAAAGCTTCGAGGAAACCTCTAAGCCTTTCTACCAAACTTTTTAATCTCTGCCATTCATTTCTTCAATCATTTGATCTCTATTGTGGACGTTGGATCATTTTTGTGGACACTTGAGGATTGCCAGGCTTGCTATTCTTGATGTGGACGTTTGTTGTTAGTTTTGTGAGTGATTTAGCACAAAACCCCCATAATTTGTGCTTTCACCATTGGCAGAAACGTGGCATTGAGCTTGACTAAGGAAATTATCCACCCTGATTAGACTAATTTTCCTTGCATTTGTGCTTAAGTCTTCCTTGAATTTGCCAACTGCAACCCTTTAAATTTTTGGATTTGCCCTTTTAATTTGATAGCAGTACTTTTGGAAAGATGGTGTAACATAAAATGTTACCCGCGTCCTTCTTCTTCTTCGACAGTTAAAACTGTTGGAGATTGAGAAGTTTACACATTTGGCCCTTCTCTTCCTTTTCGCCTTTTCTAGATATAAAGAACTTTCGGAAATTGCAAGATTGGTCCTTGTGGTTGTTATAAAAGGAAATGGGCTAAGGCTTTGGTCTTTTGGGGCTTCGGCTTTGTACTCTTTTGATTCTCGTGTCCGTGTTTGCTCGCTTTTGACTGTTTTCTTGTGATTTTTGACTTATCCGTACCTGCACACACAAAACACAAATACAAGCATATTTTTGCCATTTTTGGTCTGTTTTGGGTTTATTTAGGTTATTTTAGGTATAAATGGATATGTGTATTTTACACCTATCAGTTTCCTATTAAATTAAATTGGGAAAGTGGATTTGCAACAAAGTCGTTCGACTTGGGATCGTTTTATAAACGGAAAGGTCATGGCGAAATATATATATATTTCAATATTTGGTAACGTTTTACTAAAACTCATATTGTGTTATAAACGGATAAAAAGGGACCAAGTTATATTTTTAAAAGATACATTGACTTGTATTATACAATAACCCGACCAATGAACGAAAACTATACTTTTACAATGAGACGAACTATTTTAGACACGACCCGTCGAAGAAACGAAAGGTAATTTATAAAATATTATTTTATATTTTATAATGGTTACAAACTTTACAAACATGGTTTGTTGAGTCATAACATTAAGACATGGGTATACTTTTATTCAAAGTCTTTTTAGTAGGGTCAAACTAACTGGTTTAAATAATTACCCACACTTATGATATAATACCTGCAAGGTATTATATACTTTTCATTAATATCTAGATTGACTGTCTTTGTTATATAATTCACGGTTGGAATTATATAAGGGTTATTTTTCATATGTAATATATAAAGGATATATATTACACACTTTGCATATACTTTAAATCTATTTATTTAACCAACCACCAAACCATTACAACATTAAATCTAAATCTTTATTCAACGTGACGTGTTGTGGTGACTATCCATCAGGAAACCCAAATACATTATCCTAAAGCTAGTGGACTTAGCCGTAAGATAGCTTCAACACCTTGATTCGAGTGCTTCGTTTTGCAGATTGTAAAGTGCATATTATTATGCCTACCTATCAATCGTTCTTCAACATCAAGGTGAGTTCATAGCCCCACGTTTTACATGTTTTACACATATTTTGGGGTGAGAACATGCTTGTTACAAATTCAATTACGTGTTTGATTTAAACTCGTTACGTGCTCATTTTCAACTTGTCTGCATACATGTTTACAAACGCATTTACATGATTGATTACAAATTGGTTTACATACTTATTTGCATAGCTCGCTATGGGATATATTATTTGACTTCATTTTTGGTCACAAATATATGCACTTTACTTTTGAAAGGATTACGGATTAGCTTAAGCGGATTGAACTGATGACAAAACGGTACTGCCCGGGTGTTCTTGGAGGGGACACCGGTAACGGGAGTACATATTTTTACTTTACTGCCCGGGTGTTCTTGGAGGGGACACCGGTAACGGGAGTACATATTTTTACTTTACTGCCCGGGTGTTCTTGGAGGGGACACCGGTAACGGGAGTACATATTTTAAATCACTGCCCAAATTGGGTACATACAAGTCTACGTCACAGCGTCATGAACTGTAAATCACTTGGAGGGTGAGCGCGAATGTTATGAAATAGATCTATTCGGGTGTGGATCCCTGTTCGGGTGATTAGCGATCGCCGGTAACGAACATTATAGCGTGATGTCCACGCGAATGATATAAAATAGATCTATTCGGGATTGACAACCCCCGTTCGGGTGATTAGCTATC
Source organism: Tanacetum coccineum (assembly GCA_026074375.1). Classification (NCBI taxonomy): domain Eukaryota; kingdom Viridiplantae; phylum Streptophyta; class Magnoliopsida; order Asterales; family Asteraceae; genus Tanacetum; species Tanacetum coccineum. The sequence goes on along the minus strand of BQNB010006635.1, from coordinate 84,921 downwards.
ACTGGGAAAACGAACGTTATAACATGTCGGATCACGTTGTGGACCTACAGGGCCCCCAACAAATACATTAGAATCTACATGAATTATTAGCTTCAAGTTTCAAGAAGCATAGAGTAATCGTAAAATTGTTTTATACACACATGGATATTTTACGTTGCCTTGAATAAAATGGCAATACATACTTGAAAAACTTTTGGTGACATTAAATTGGTCATGCATTCTTTATAAATCTTTGGAATAAGATTTGTACTTTATGGTAAACATAAAATGGTCCATGGGCATTCTTTATAAATCTTAGGATAAGATTGGAATTTTTGTGACATTAAATGTTGGTTCCGAGTCGTGTTAGAACAGCATATCCTTTACAAAATCTTTGGGATTTTGTACAATGTACTGTGATGATACAGTGGAATTGACAGGATATCTTCTTTAATTGATTCTGCTCTAACCGCTCTAAGAACTCACCAACTTTAATGTTGACACTTTTATAAGCCATGTTTTTTTCTCATGTGAATTAGAGCTTGGACTAATTTGATGTGCATTGGAGTCTTTACATTCAAGTTTTTTTTCATGGAGATGCAATTAATGGGACAGCAACTATTATTTTGATTTCAGAAAATCAACGGAGATTGTTTTACAAACTACAAATTTAGAGGTCGTTCTCTTGTATCTAGCGCTGTGTATTATGAAGTAGCGCCCCAAGTGGTATTCCGCTGCGTTGTCATATTTTTGGGGGTGTTACAGATATCGGGACTATAAATACTCCCTCCATACTTCCATGGAGGGGTAGGAGTTCACATTGTAAAGTGTGAGTGTGTGTGTGGTTCCTTTTTCTCTATTAAACCACACACATACAAAAACACTCCTCCCTTCCTCTTTTCTTTCTCTTCTCTTTTCTATCTTTTTTCTCTCTAATAATATGGCTCAATTTCTTTTCCATTTTACCAAGCCTCCGGATCATTGTTCAAAGGGTGAATCTATACTAACAATTGGTATCAGAGCATAGGGGGAATCCGTGTTGTTTTATTCTTACTAGATTATTTGGTTAACAAATCAAATTCCGTGTCCAAAAAGAAGTCAATAAATCTAGGCATAGGGTAGCTAATTGTGCAAGAGAAATCAAGTCAAGAGGTCAAAAAGGGTGATTATAGGTTGGCCGATTTTATGGTGAAAATTACTATTTTTCGTCGTTGCGTTTTGACTCTCTGGCAAAATTCATGTTCGTTTTGATATTCTCTTGTTGCGTTTTGACTCCATCTTGTTGCGTTTGACCCCTTGCGTTTTGACAATGGTTGCGTTATTGGTTCACTGCTTTGATTACAGTTGCGTTTTGAAGACCTACGGACAGCGTTTTGACAAAACGTACTCTGCCCAATTTTTTATTCATTGCGTTTTGATGAAATTCTGTGTGAAAAAAGGTTTCAGTGAAAAAACGCCATAACATTTGATCCTAAGTCCGTTTAAGGCCCGTGACCTTTCTCAAATCGAAGAGACAAACGAGACATATCACTCTGTATCCACCCTTTTAGCGTGGTTAAGATGATCTTAAGTTCCCAAAAAGCTCGTTAACAATTATTTATTGACATTTTCCAGTTATTTTGGATTTGTGTTACACTTGTTTTTGTTCTATGCTCACGGCCCATCTGTATTTTGAGGCCCGTATACAGTTTTGTGAGCCTAGTATAAACAATCTGCAGTATACCCAACCATATCCATAAAATTATCTGTTTTTTAGACAATTAAAACATTGGCCGCTGAGTCCCGAGATCGAATCCAATTCATTCACGGTTTTTTCTATTGGATTTTGGTAAAGATCCCGTTAAATTCATTATATCGGTTTTTAATATAGACGTTTAACAATCCCGTGAACGAGAATTGCATACAAACACACAATCAAGATCTAGAATCAAGACTCCTAAAACACAATCAACCATAACAACTACACCACACAAAACAACAACACTTAATCTCCCAAACGATCCCTGAAAAGATTTCACTTAAATGACAAAATTGGCTAGAGATTTGGATTAAGATGACATGTGATTACGAAAGTAGGATTTGGTATCCCTTATTTGCAATTTGAAAGTTTGGATTTCACTCACAAAGGCGTACGACTTATTTCATCATCGAGCTTTCTTCTATTTTCTGTCGATTGATACTTCTGTGCACGTATACAATTTGATTTAAACTTGGATTATTCTAGTTTTCCACGGTCAATGGTTGGTGGATGGAAGACCTGGACAAGCTATCACTTAAAGGATTACTTGTATACTCCATGTCACTCGAAGATGCGAGATTTGGATACTTTCAAGAGGTGTTGTACCTTATACTTTTGATGGAGTATAGGGTACTTAGAGATTTGCCTCTGCACCGTTCTTCAATCAACAATAGTGCAAGCTTAAGTAACAAATTTAGGGATTGTACTTCAGTTTCAAGTTTATATATCGTTATACTCTCACCAAAGTGATCACAGCAAATAGCCGAAAGAATACGAGGTTGGTAAGTTAGCCAGAGAGTTTAAAGGTTGAGATGTAATCAGCACTTCTCACGGGTATTTTTGTGCTATTCTAAGACAACGATACTTCCCAGTCTAAGCAAAATCTTCAAAGTTCTTCGATGACATTCATTCACAAGACCTTGATTATACCAAGTATTTTTAATTCTTGCTTCATCTCCTCTACGATTTATGAAGTCAAGAGGGTAATGATTCTTTTGTAAATCTAGATTTGTGCTTATGACAAGAACTTCTCGAGTATATGGACGTACACGACAATGATGCTTCTGAGAGTTCGCAACCATCATGGGGGAAAAATGTGTACATGGTGTGGTTTTTCGGGTCAATAAAGAAGGGCTATATGCATATAAACTATTGGTTTGGAAGATTCGTGCAACATGTACTTTGTTCAACTTCCAAGGGGAAGTTATGTATTCTACTTCACTTAGTATGGTTTGTGTGAAGTATTATGCATACGTGAGAAGAATTGTTGTTGGTTTCTTGCATGTACCCCCGAATGAATATTCACCTAGACCTAATGACAAGTAGCAGTAGTATTTGGTGTGGTTTTACTTTTTCTTCTACAAAATTCTACTATGCACGTTAATGAAAAATAAAAGATTGTTCAAGCTACATCAAAGTTTCAAAATCTGCTCAAGATAGGGATGTTGGTGTGTAAGACATAGCGGGTCAAAACTAAAGGTCGGTTGATCTATTATTTCAATTAATTATTTAAGACCACTGTTCGGTTCTAAAAACGGAAGGTCTAAAAATAGTAACTTTTCGGTAAATATTCGGACTAAGCTATGATTTTTTTTTTTCGGGGTCAGAAAAAGACAATCCCCGTTCAGGTGATTAGCTATCACTGGGCAAACGAACGTTATAACAGGTCGGAATACGATTGGTTGGGTCTACAGGGCCAACAATAAATATACATGAATACTTGCGCGTTGCCTTGAATAAAGTGTCATACAAACAGGTCTACGTCGCAATTTCATGAACTTAGGAGTGTAATCATAATCACAAATGATGACTATTGTATTGGATACAATGGTCATGCATACTTTACAAATCTTGGATTTGAACATATATTTATACATTTTGTGACTATTTAAGGATTGAAATAGTCTGGCATACTTTACAACACTTTGATGTCAACACTTATGCATACAACTTTGAGGACTATTAAAAGGGTTGAAATGGTCATACAATCATTTTATGATACTGTAGGGAGACAATAGTCACTAAATGTTTTACATGGTACTGTGATGACACAGTGGGAAATACATTTATTGGAATTTACATTCATACTTAAACTAACCTATGAACTCACCAATTTTATGTTGACCGTTTTAAGCATGTTTTTCTCAAATGAATTAGATGCTTGAATTATCTTATGTGCATTGGAGTCTAAAATGACAAGATTTCATTCATGGATTTCTAATTATATACAAATGATCAAATCTCGTTGTATCGCTTTTAAGATTTTCATTGTGATGCAATTATGGGACAAATGTTATATCAATTTTAAGGAAATCAACGAGATTACTTTTCAAACGACACATTTAGAGGTCGTTCTCTTGTATCTAGCGTTGTGTATTATGAAGTAACGCCCTCGGACACATTTCCTCTGCGACCCGTTTTTGGGGATGTTACAGATTGGTATCAAAGCACTGGTTATAGAGAACTAGGTTGCATATTTTACCCTAGACTATAACCGTCTTCACAAACGATGCATCACATCAAACATTTTCAAAGTGCATACACGCTACTTGCTTACTTGCTTACATTACTTGTTGCATTAAGTGCTTACGTGACATACATAGATATATAATATATATGCTTGCATCCCTTTTGCGTATATCGTACATTTCTTTATATAAATACCAGAACAATTCTTAAGATGTTGTGAGTTGCACAATGGTCTCATTTACGCCTTAGACATTGTGAGTTACACAATGGTCTCACTTTACTTCATAGACATTGTGAATTGCACAATGGTCTCACTTCGTTCTCAGACATTGTAAGTTAAATGATGGTCTCACTTCGTTCTCAAACATTGTAAGTTAAACAATGGTCTCGCTTCGTTCTCAAACATTGTAAGTTAAACAATGGTCTCTAGGAATATTATTTTTCTTCATATCTTTATACAATATCGTATTACACGGAGACCGTCATAATTTTTGTTTACATGGAATTATGTATGAATCTAAGTATTACAAGTCTTGTATGGGCGGGACTTGTAATAGGAAGATTGATATGATAATCGCTATGTTGACTCGTTCATAGGAACCTTATTTACTCTAACCCGTACTCATTAACTATCTTGAACTCTAGGTCGATATTCCCTGATAGTTTTACTCCCCGTCTCCGAAGAAGAGTTTTAAACACTCGTTCCATACTCATTAGAGAACCTGCATACCTTGAAGGTTATGTGAGTACGCGTATTGCATCGAAAATTATTAAGTAAGATGATTTATAATCTCTTTATTTGAAAGGATTGGGACGCCTCTTCAGTTAAATAAAGAAATTGTAAATCATCGAACCATAAGTTTATCAATTCATTATTTACATAAATTGGGACGCTTCTTTATGCAAATAATAAATTATAAATGAGTGGGCTATGTATCCGATATACAACGGAGTATGAACCTGAACTCATTAATCACCAGAATCCGTTAAAAGGGTCTAGAGACACAATCGTGTCTTGCCACTCAGCAGCATCTTAAGGCCTCGCTTGGAACTACCTTATCTCATTCTTAAGTTATTACTTTTGCCGTTGCTAATCCTCGCGATCACGAACTGTTAGTGGAGCTAACAGACTTGTTACACAATTGAACTATTGGAGTTGCGTCATCCTCGAACTAACGACTGAGTACCATAATCCGCCGTCTATCGCATAAGCCTCGTCGACGAGGCTCCTTATCATTTAATGAACTTTTATTCTGGTGAATATTGTTTTCTTCGGAGGGTCCTCACCCTCTACATCCCATCACCATTTGTCATAGTTATTGTCGTTATGGTTGCTGTTGTTGGGTCCTGGGGTGGTCCCAGATTGTACAAACTTTATCAACTAAGTTATGAAACCCACCTTAAACAAGATAAGCATATGTCGATATAGTATTCATTGAAATACTCATTGCAGACACATAGAACACCAATTTAAGATCACGATACTAATTTAAGTACTTACTCTGCCAAGTAAGTTGGGTACTTAACATCCATAAGCCACGTTGATGTAATCATCGAACCTTACAGATAGAAAACTAGACTCCGTCCTCGGACATTTAGAAACTTAACAAACAAACTCACTCACTACACCTTCTCTAGAGGTTTTCACTATAAATGAGACTTTCCTTTATAAACGAGTTAATACCAATCAAAAGGTCTGTAATTATATATTTTTTTTTGAGATACCCATTTAGATGGATTAAATATCCTGGACAAAAACCTACCAAATTTTTTGATAGATTGAAGAAGTGTAAAAACACCGAATTTTCTGAAAAAGTACCGACTTTGTTAGAACGAGTTTTATTAAACCTTAAGTCTTTTCCTTGGTCACAACAATCGGGTGACCACAAATTTAATCTCGGACGATATTTCTTTAAAGGGTAGGTACTAGTAAACATCCGATAATTTTCTAAATTTTGTATGACGATTTCAATCTTTAGACTTTTCATAGTCTGACTTGACATTTTTGACTTTTGGTCATTTAATTTTTACATAAAGCGATTACCGGTAACCGGTAATGTTTTCGGAACATATTTAAAGTAGTTATATGTTATTCCCTAGTTGAATTTATCAAAAACGAGCAGCTAAATCACTTTTTCGTTTATTCCGGACTCTAAAGCAATTTTTGATGGTAAAACGAAATTCTTGACGAACTATTTAGTTTGAACCTGAGACCCTAAAATAGTCGATAAGTGACTGAAATGAATGCCCTCAGCAAGGATTGTTAGAAACACAAAAAATAATTAAATTATATTTAATTATCAACGATTTTAATTAAATAAAAATATTTAATAAAATACTTAGCAATTTAATTAAAAGCGTTTGTTGGAAAAACGCAATATTCGAGTTGAAATCCATTTTTCTTTTCTATTTCAGACAAGGCGTAACCGGATCACCCTAAATAAATAGAGAAAATTTTTATAAAGTTATAAAATATTATTAAATAACTAACAATGAATACTCTTTTTATCAAAAAATGAATATGTTGGAAAAACAATGGCGTAAGTTCATGTGTTGAATCATCCGTTAAAGAAGGAAGATCCCGGTACCAAACGAGTCCCCGTAAACCACTTTTTATAAAAACTATATTAAAAAGTTACAAAACTCACCCCCCAACTATTTGAACTTGTCACATTTCTTATAACTTTTAATATATAAATAAAAGTTATATATCTTTATTTCATAACAACACATACACACTCTCATTATTCTCTCTCTCTCATTTATCCGGCCACCACCCACCGCCAGCCACCACCGCCGCCGTCCACCACCGGCCGCCGCCGGAGAAGTTTTCCGGCGGACTTTTTCGGCCAAACTCAAAAATGCTCCCATCACCCCTATCTAACTGATCCACCACCACTATCTCCCTACGACGCGCCGTCATCCCCCCCTCTCCTTTCTGCCGACGCACAACCTCCACCATGGGTGCGTGGGTTTTGTTCTCGAGCCACTAAGGGTAAATAGGGGTGCGTCGGGTTGTGTTATAACAGCCAGGGGTGTTTGTTCCGGTGGCAAACCGCACCATAAAAGGGTGCGTCCGGTTTGTTATTTGCAGTAAGGGCTGCGTTTGTTTTTCTTGAGCCCGAACCCGGGTGCTTTGGTTTGAATTGGGGTCAGCCGAAAGGGCTGCCTGCCGCCATAAAGGGTGTAATGGATGGCGGAATCCAACCGCACAGGGATGCGTTTTGATTGGTAACAGCCCCACCTAGCGCGTGCTTGGGTTTTATTAACACCTCAATGGCTGTTTGTTGTGTCGAAATATGCACGTATTGGTTGTTAAACGCAGCAGGGTCGTTTGCCATACCGAACACCGGATTAGGGTGCGTTTGGTATTTAAAACAGCCCACAAGGGGGCTGTTTGGTTTAGGTCAGTCGGGGTGGGGTGTTTGTTCGGGCTATTAATATTGAAAAGGGTGCGTTTGGCTTCGTCTCAACCCACGTAGGGTGCGTGTGGTTGTCAAATCCGCACCAAAGGGGTGCTTTTGGATTCGGGTCAGCAGCTAGGCTGCGGATGGTTATTCTCATCAATAAGGGTGCGTTTGTATTTGCTGTTAATAGAATAGGTTCGTTTGGAATTTGAGTTTAGCACCACGGGTGCGTTTGGTTGACTGTGAAACACGATACGGGTGCGTATGGCTGTCGGGACAGCCGGGTGAAGGAGTGGGTTTGTTTGGCTGTCGGGACAGCCGGGGGAAGGGTGTCGGGTTTGGGATGAAACAAATGGGATGTTTGGTTTGATAATCAGACACAAAAGGGTGCGTTTTGTTTTGCACCATAAATATATTAATTGTTTCATTTATTATCGATTTAATGTATATGTGATGAAATCTGTTTAAACTTGCGACGTCTAGACGGTGTAAAATATTAGTATTAATAATTAAAAACGGGATTTGATATTAAAGTTTAAAGCAATGATTTAAAGTATTTTAAGATGAGTTTTGAGCTAAAACGGACTTTGGCGCTTTTTATAACGATAAAATTGTAACAGAAAACCTGAACATAGGGATTCGGAGTTCGAGATGTTGAAAAGTTAGACTTTGGTTTACAAAATATAACAAATTATATTTTGACGACGTTTTGATATAAAACCGGACTTTTAAATCCCAATAACGAGGAAACTAGAGTGAAATCGGAATATAAACTTAGTAGAAAAATAAGTTTAATTTGAATATATATTTAAATTGACAGATCTATTAATTAAACGATTTGAGCAATTTCGAGTCCGTTTTCGGCCTTCCGCGAAACACTAAGTTGTTCGTAATGAACGTTTATTTGCCAGCTAGATGACGTTTTTAAAATAAAGATATAGATGCGGGTCAAGACTAAAGGTCAACGTAATAGTTCAACGGATATATTTAATTAATAATTTATACCTAATGAAGTACGATTTTGAGTGATAAAAATAAGGTCGGTTAATATATTATTTCAAATTAATATATTTAAGACCATTGTTCTGCTTCTAAAACGAAGAGTCTAAAATATAGTATCTTTTCTGTAAATATAACTAGACAAGTTATGTATCTGGACGGAAAACAATATATATACATATAATATACTAAGGGTTATGGTTTAAAGACGCGCAAGTGGATTTCTCATCACATGTATGTATGCATATATAAATATATGTGATTTCGTCGTAACGATGTACTCATCGTCGATCGTATATAATACGTGAATATAATAGAGCGTACATAATTAAAGGTCGTGGGCCCGAGGAACTTTGCATATTCGGTTGTGATTTATTTGGATATTTGATCGTGGTCTTGATCAAGGTGAGTTTCATAGCCCTACGTTTTACATGTTTTACACATATTTTTGGGGTGAGAACATGCTTGTTACAAATTCAATTACGTGTTTGATTTAAACTCGTTACGTGCTCATTTACAACTCGTTTGCATACATGTTTACAAACGCATTTACATGGTTGATTTCCATACTCATTCTCATATCTCGCGGTTTAGAATACCAATACTTGTTTTCACTATTAACGAAAGCAACTTATTTTCACTAAATGATTACGGATTAGCTTATGTTGCATGAATTGTTATAGCACTCTCGGAGGGTGAGCGCGAATGTTATAAAATAGATCTATTCGGGATTGACAGTCCCCATTCGGGTAATTAGCGATCACTAGGCAAACGAACGTTATACCATGTCGGATCACGTGAACTGGCTTTGTAGACTTAGGGGCCTAGCACAACAAATATCAGAGGCGACTAGCATGGTAGACCTCAGTGCCAGCGGCAACACAAAGTTTACATGAAAATGAACACTTCACAGTGCTAAAATATTGACATACAATTAATCGAACATAGCGGTTTCATGAACTTAGAGTAATCTTAATCATGGTTTTATTACACAAACAGGGATGTTTACGTTGCCTTGCATAAAAGTGTCAATACATACTTGAAACATTTTATGGTACATTAAATTGTCATGCATCTTTATAAATCTTTGGATAAGATTGGTACTTTTGGTAACATTAAATTGGTCAGTCGGCATTCTTTATTAAGTCTTTGGGATAAATTGGTACTTTTGGTGACATTAAATAGACCATGAGAATAGCATTCTTCATAAATCTTTTGGGATTTTTTTTACATGTAACAGTGATGACACAGTGGACAAATAACATTCATTTGAAACTTACATTCATATTTTAAACTAACTATGAACACACCAACTGTAAATGGTTGAACTTTTAAGCATATTTTTCTCAGTTGTAATTAAGATGCTTGGATATTTGATGTGCATTGTAGTTTTACATTCAATTTTTCATGGTGTGCAATTATGGACAACTATTATTTTGATCATAAAATCAATGATATTGTTTTACAAACGACACATTTAGAGGACGTTCTCCTGTATCTAGCGCTGTGTATATGATGTAGTCACCCCATGTGGTATCCGCTTGCGTTGTGATTTTTCAGGGTGTTTACATCTTGGTTTTATCTATTCTAATGTTAAATCTATTCTATCTAAACCAAGTGTCCATTCTAAATCCTAATTCTAACGAGAAAAAGGGGGAGGGGGTTTCAGCCTGAGAGACTGGTACGGTTTAGTTGGCGACTACTATCATTCCAAGACACTTTTACCCACGCAAGTTAATTAACAAAAGATAAAAGAGTGGTTGAACCTCATATAAGAAAACTGTATTAACCATTATTAATCCGATTAGAAAGTTGGTTTGTTTATTAAGTGCAATGATTTCTTCTCTCGAGGTGGCATATCATTCTTAAGACTTAGGTGTCACATCATCTCAGACCTAGAAACAATTATTTTCTGTCAACAATTAAAGCATCTGCAAAAGCAACCTTAATTTGCTGATTTATAATCTATCTTAGGTATTACAGGCAAAATGCGATCAAGTTAAAACCCTAAGCTCAAATAGACTTTAACCCACTTATCGCTTATGACAATTTATAAACTATATTCCCCTTTCCACTAACCAGTGGAAACTAGGAACGATACTTGTTGAATTATCTAGTCACCTACTAGTCCAACCACGATCAATAAACCATTGGAATATCCAATAACTAGTTAATCCCAGAAGCAATACCTAGACACTAACTTAGAAGGACAAAAATTAGGTGTAACTATAATTCTAGGATAATAATAAATTACTATATGGAGAGCTATCCCAGACTCTAGATCTACTTGGTCCGTATCACTAGATCCAGTTGAATGATAGGTCGCATACAAAAGCGCGTAAACAAGTATAAATTGATACAAAAAAGCATACCATGATAAATCAGAGAAATTGAGAAAAAAACAAATAGCAAGACATCAGATCTTCATAATAATGGCTAATACCTGAAGTTATAGACCTTCAAACAACATCATAAATACAAGAGCAATTATTTAGCCAAGGTAAACTAAATGAGTTAACGAAGGATACCAAAAACTAAACGATTACTAAAGTATATGGAATTACACGTTGTCTTCTATGGAATTGATAACATTGCTCGACCTATTCTGCTCTTTTTCTCCTCTGAAAATCAACTTTTATGGTTTAGGTATCGAGAATATGATCTAGCATACTTAAAACTTGTTTTTGAGTTTTCTATTATAAGTCATTGAAGTCGTTTTGGATACGGCGTATCCAAGTGTTGGATACGGCGTATTAAAAAAGGGATTTCTTAGAGTAGGGACCACGCTTGATATCTTCCAGAATATTTAAATACTATATCTTAAATACGGAGTATTGAGTCTCTCTAGATACATCGTATTGATATTTATCCTTCTGTGGTCTTTGGTGAGTGCAGGCACGGATACGCCGTATCTTCTTTGATGGATACAACGTATTGGTCTTCAGAATAGTAAGATTTCAAAATATCTTCATTTAATAAGCTACAAAATGCGCGCCATTTGCTAACTTTCACCAATTACGTTACTCCATAAGTACAGCAATTCTCAAATATAAAACGATTAATAACAATTCATTGCAATAACTAACAAAATGTGTAATAACAAGGGATCAAAAATGCTATAAAATAGACGTTATTTGATGTCATCAAATATCCCCCCCCCACTTGCATCCTACATGTTTCTCAAGTATCCTTATAAGTTTCTAAAAATGTATCCCTAAGAATTTTTTTCGTTAAAGCATTTAATTTTGCGATCTAATACAAGTACAACAACCAAACAGCCTCACGAAATAAGAAGATGAAAACACTCCAAAGCACTCAACTAATCTTATTGGGTAAACATTGATAACTTAATTCGCCTCAATTGCTCGGTTCTTGACGAGTATTCTTCATAAGCTTGGCAAGGATACACACTACACCACTAAATCTAAGGAGTAACAAGTTAATAACGTAAATATAGGTTTTTGTATGGAAAGGCGTACGGTTTGACCATTCTACAATCTTTCACCAGATGTGCCACTCCAACAAGGCAGCTGAAGCATACATACACACCCGGAACGCTGAGATAGACATGTGTGTTCGATCACATCCATTTCGAATCTTAAAATACCAACGAGTTAGGATGAAAGATTGATATAGGAGTATGGAACCTTCTAACTTTCACCAAAAGTCGTAAACCAACGAGGTAGCTAAGACATGCATACATGGCCGTAACGACGGAATAGACATGCACGCTCGAACAAGTCCTCATTCGCGTAAAACCAACGGCTAATACTTATATGTTAGAAGGAAATAAATTGTTGTTAATAAAAATCAATCAAGAAACTAAATAGATTAAGACTTACGATAAAAAGTGCTAAGACACTTTTTCCCGACCGTTACCATGATAAAGACACAACTATTTACAACGTCTTGATCATCATAAAAAAACAACACCTATGTTGGGCGTTCCTGTAAACGGTCACTTCCCAATCATCCCAACTTTACATACTCTACAAGTATCTGGCGATTATCTTCCCACATAGTAACATTACTCTACAACGATGATTTTTTGAGACTATCAACGAATAAATCGTTTCCTCATGTAATTCTTCCTTCGGTAGTTTTGCAAAACGATATCTTCAAAACTTCTCAATTTTTTTCAAACTATTCTTCAAATCTCGGTGTAGTTTCACCATCTTCACGATCATAATAATTTTGGATAATTCCTTCGATAATTTCTTCGTTCTTCGGATTCACCAATAATTGTGATAGTAGTAGAATCACATGAGTTTGACTACTAATATACATTCCCATTTGCAATGTGCAAATTTCCAACCGCACAAAGATAGAAATGACACAAGACTCGGAAATACAAACTTTAACACTTTAACCTGACTAGCAACTTGTAAATTAAAGCTAATCTAACAATGGTAGTTAAGGTATTAAGGTGTAACGAAACAAATAAGTTGGAGTAAATTCCCTAAAGGATTGGCTAGTACGGGTTTTTTCTAGTTGATCAACACTCTAGAGATGATAGTGAATAGGTTAAACGGAGGTTAACTAACCGGTGTAGTTAGTTAATAAGCAACATGTAAAGGCGATTTGGGTGTAATCCTAAGATTTACCAATTTAAACAAGTTACTCCAATTAAATCCATAATACTCATTATTGTGGTCTCGAGTGATATACCAAGCCAAGTTCTAAAGTCTACAACATCACCGACACACTCATATTTTGGGATTTTGGGTAAACATTTGGAAACGGAAAGGCTAAATCCTCACAATATCTAACAAGGGTTATGTGCGTTAGTACACATGTAATTTCAAAAAAGCATCATAATTTTTTTTAAAATTTAGCATAAATTTAAGCATTTTAGTGTGAAAAATAGACAAGTAAAACATTCTAATTTCCCCCCCCCCAAAAAAACCCCCCCCCCCCCCCACTTGAAATAACAACCGTCCACATAGTATATATAAAACATTAAATACGAGAATTTAAAAAGAATTAGAATGAAACTCCCCTGATATTTGCTCGGTAGATTCTCCAATTTGCGTTTATGAGCAAGATTGTGTGCTGGAAAAGCGTCTGAATTCTAGCACGAACAACACACACAGAATTCTAGAAAATATGCATTCCACCAACTTCGTCGATATTTCTTTTACGAGGTCCTGTATAAAATAGGAAAAACATGCATTACTATCTTGGCATCTACGGTTAATTTAAACTAAACTAAACAAATACGGGCCAGTCTGGTGGATACGCCGTATCAAATTAATGAATACGCCGTATTCCAGAACTGACAATAATGTTTTTAGAGTGCATAAAAAGTAAAGACAGATAACGTCCAGACAATCAATTCGCCGTATGGTATGGGGCGGATACGCCGTATTGATGTCTGGGAAGACATACTAGATAAAATTAAATAACAATCCGGGTTGTCTCCCGGGAAGCACTTTTGTTTACAACGAAGTCTTTAAGTTAGACTTTTCTTTAGCTTCTCATTACTTTGTATCTTCATCCAATTCAACTACTTCTTTCTCTTCTGCATCAATATGTCCATCGTGGTACTTTTTTAGCCTCTGGCCATTAACTTTAAAA
>BQNB010006635.1:0-69318 GCA_026074375.1 Tanacetum coccineum | reverse complement strand
ATTTGTATCAAACATTTGTTAAATCCAATGTATCAATTTTAAAATGACTTTTTGGTCGTTCTATATATATCTTGTGTTTTTTATCTAAGAAGTAACACGCCTCGGACCCTTATTCCGCGACGACCTAATTTGGGGGTGTTACAGTTTGATTCGTTCTTTCCAGCTTAAGGCATCTGCTACAACATTTGCCTTTCCAGGATGGTAACGAATCTCATAATCGTAATCTACAAGAAATTCTAACCAACAGCGTTGTCTCATGTTTAATTCTTTCTGATCAATGATATGCTAAAGCCTTTTATGATCAGTGAACACAGTACACTTTGTGCCATACAGATAGTGTCTCCAAATTTTAAGAGCGAACATAACTGCTCCTAATTCGAGGTCATGTGTGGTATAATTCTCTTCATTAGGCTTAAGTTGTCGAGATGCATATGGAATAACTTTTTGGTATGTGCTTAATTACACATACCTTTTACCTTTAAAAACAAGCTAAAATAACCAAAAACAGACTTAAAATGCCAAATATACGCTTGTTTTGCTAATTGTATTGTGCAGGAACGGATAACCAAGAAAAGGACGAAAAACAAAGCCAAAACGACAAAACCAGACTCGGAATGGAAAAGACTGTGAAAGACAAAGCCAAGTCAACAGAAAAGTCAACTGGTCAAAGTCAAAGTCAACCCAAGTCAACCCCGGGGCCAAAGTTCAAGAAATATAAGTTTAGGGGCTGAAATTGCCAAACCCTAAACTTATATAAAAAGAAGAAAAGAGGAAAAGAAAAGAGAAGGGTTAATTTTGCAATTTGCTCAAAGTAACAAGTAGGGGGGCAAAACTGCCAACCCCCCTAACTTGTACACCAAAGGGACGAAAGATGCAAAGAGTTATATAACTCTTGGGGACTTGTTTTGCCAAGTCCCCAAAAGTTATTTAACCACAAGGACCAATTGTGCAATGAAACAATAAACTATGAGGGGCCACTTTTGCCAATTTCCCAAACAAACACTCTGTTATACCCTCAAACCTCTTTTCCCGCTCTTTTTTCCCTCTCAAACACACTCACGGGTGTTTGCACCCATTTTTACCCCATGAATCTTCATCCCCTCCATGGATAAACATCTCCCCCCTCCTCCACTACCTTTCCCAGCAACATATGTGCCAACTTGGCAATCCCACACCCCCCAAGACCAAATTCGATGGCCGAGATTGATTTTAAAGATTGAAGGGCCAAGATTAAGGGCTAGAACACTCTCACAAAACAAACACACCTGTGTTTGTGTGTCTACAAACAAGCACAGCAAAGAGAAAGAAGAAAAAAGACCTAGCTTTAGTTTTCGGCTATAAATAGCCTTGTAAGCCATTATGGCAAACATTCCAAGTTGTATTCAAGTTTTATTAAGTTTTAATTCAGTTTTTATTGTAGTTTAAAGTGTTTTTATGTTAATGTCTTTTATGCAATTGAAATTTTCAGTTTTAATGAAAATTTAAGTCGTTTTTACTCAATAAGCTCTTAATAAGCTCATTAGAGCTTATTCTTGCCAATATAAGTAGGTCACTTAGTCAGTTTAAACACAAGATTTAAGCTACTTTAAAGATGTTTTTAAACTGACTAAGTGACCTTAACCCATGCCAGAACCCTTTTTGACCCGTTTTAGCCTTGTGCCAAACACCCCTTTATCTAAAACTGCCAAACCAAAATAGGTCTAAAATCCATTTTTAAACTAAAACTTAAAAAACCTTTTATCTACTTCTGCTAGTAATGACCTACTTAAACTATTTTAAAACTAAAAAGCCTAGCTTATTAAGAAAAATAAGCTAGTTTCTCTACTAGCTTATTACACTATTGTGACAATTTTTAAGAAATAAGCTAATTTAAACTATTCCTAGAAACATGCAATAAAAGTCCACAACAACCAAATAACAACTTAAACTAAAGTGTTACAAAGATTGAGAGAAAATAAGCTAATGGTTTAAGCTATAAAATTAGTAAATGAGAATTTAGTTTATGAAACCCTTGGATTTTTTGAGTTCAGCACCAAGGCCACTCTTTCTGAGTGAGTTGGCCTAGTAAAACCTTTGTCTAATGGCTCAAAGCATCCTAAATGACGTCAAAAGCTCAATAAGCTCTTGGGAGCTTATTCTTCAAAAAGCTTCCAAAAATGCACTCAAATGAACATTTTATGAATGATTTCCATTTAAAACGTTGGAAAGGGTGATAACAAGTTTTTGAGCTAATTAGAGTTCATTGGCAAGAATAAGCTCTAATGAGCTTATTAGAGCTATATTGAGGTAAAAACGACTTAAATTTTCATTTAAAATGAAAATTTCAAATTGCATAAAAGACATTAACATAAAAACACTTTAAACTACAATAAAAACTGAATTAAAACTTAATAAAACTTAAATACAACTTGCAATGTTTGCCATAATGGCTTACAAGGCTATTTATAGCCGAAAACTAAAGCTAGGTCTTTTTTCTTCTTTCTCTTTGCTGTGCTTGTTTGAGGACACACAAACACAGGCGTGTTTGTTTTGTGGTGAGTGTTCTAGCCCTTAATCTTGCCCTTCAATCTTTAAATCAATCTCGGCATAGAATTTGGTCTTGGGGCGGTGTGGGATTGCCAAGTTGGCATATATGTTGTGCGGAAAGGTAGGGAGGAGGGGGGGAGCGATTATCATGGAGGGGATGAAGGTTCATGGGGTAAAAACGGGTAAAACAACCCGTGAGTGTGTTTGAGAGGGAAAAAGAAGCGGGAAAAAACGTTGGAGGCTGTTAACAGAGTGATTTGTTTGGGTAAATTGGCAAAAAACGGACCATCATAGTTAATCTTCTCATTGCACAATTGGTCCTGTGGTTAAATAACTTTTGGGGTACTTGGCAAAAACCAGTCCCCAAGGTTATATAATCTTTGCATTCTATCGTCCTTAGTGTACAAGTTAGGGGGGTTGGCAGTTTTGCCCCTCCACTTGTTACTTTGAGCAAATTGCAAAATTAACCCTTCTCTTTTCTTTTCCTCTTTTCTTCTTTTTTATATAAGTTTAGGGTTTGGCAATTTCAGCCCCTAAACTTATTTTTCTTGAACTTTGGCCCCGGGGTTGACTTGGGTTGACTTTGACTTTGACCAGTTGACTTTTCTGTTGACTTTTTGACTGGATTGACTTTCCGGCTTTGATTTGGCTTTGTCTTTCACAGTCTTTTCCATTCCGAGTCCAGTTTTGTTGTTTTGACTTTGTTTTTCGTTCTTTTCTTGGTTATCCGTTCCTGCACAACACAATTAGCAAAACAAGCATATATTTGGCATTTTAAGTCCGTTTTTGGTTATTTTAGCTTGTTTTTAAAGGTAAAAGGTATGTGTAATTAAGCACATACCACTTTTTCTCTTTGCATTAGCACTGCTCCCAGACCTTGATGAGATGCATCTCAGTAAACAACAAAATCGTCGTTCCCTTTTGGAAATGCTAAGATTGGAGCTTCATAAAGTTTATGTTTTAGCAGTTGGAAAGCTGACTCTTGGTCTTCTCCCGAGATATACTTCTTGTTTTTCTGGGTTAATTCAGTCAAAGTCTTTGCAATTTTCGAGAAATCTTTGATGAATCTCCGATAGTAACCGGCAAGTCCTAAGAATTGGCGTACTTCCGTAGGTTGTAGAAGATGCCCAATTCTTAACTGCTTCAATATTGGCGGGCTCAACGTGAATTCTTTGACTATCAATCACATGCCTGAGAAATTGCACGATACTAATCCAGAAATCACATTTAGAAAACTTGGCATATAATTTCTCCTTTTTGAGTAATTTCAAGATTATTCTTAGGTGATCTGCGTGTTCTTCTTTGTTACGGGAGTAGATGAGAATATCATCAATGAATACTATTACAAATTTATCCAAGTATGGTTTACACACATGATTCATGAGATATATGAATACAACAGGCGCGTTAGTTAAACCAAACGGCATCACTTGGAATTCGTAGTGTTCGTACCTTGTTCTGAAAGAAGTCTTGGAAATATCTTCATCCTTAACTCTCAGTTGATGATAGTCTGATCTTAAGTCAATTTTTGAGTAAACACTCGAACCATGAAGTTGCTTGAATAAGTCATCGATCCTGGGTAATGGGTAACAATTCTTTATGGTGATTTTATTCAGCTCCCGATAATTGATACACATTCTGAAATATCATCTTCTTTTTTAACAAATTAAGCAGGAGCCTACCCAAGGTGAAGTACTTGGTCGGGTTAAAACCTCAGCTGCTAATCTTATAGTTGGTCTTGATAGTTCTTGCATTTCTAAAAGAAGATAGTTTGTAGGGGCTCGAGTACTGGTGTGCTCTATGAATTAAATCGATATTGAAATTCTACCTGGCAACTAGAGGAATGGCCAGGTAGATTTTTGGGAAAATACTTCCTGAAATCTCTGGACTACAGGGTATATCTTCTAGGTGTTTTTCGTCTTAGTTCTTCTCATGACTTTGGGCTATTTGAAAAACTTGATATCCCCTGGGTATATATCTTTTGGTTTTTAATACAGGATTGGTTGTTTAGTCGGGTTTTACTTCGATCACCTCGGATGATCAAAGTTTCACCGTCGATTGGGATGTGGACGACTTTCTCGTCACAGATAATTCTAGCATGATACTTGGATAACCAATCCATACCAATGACGACGTCGAAACTACCGAGTTTAATCGGCATAAGATCAATTTCGAAAGGTTGGTTTAGCAAAATCAGAGTGCAACCCTGGATAACGGTATTAGTGCCTACTAGGTTTCCATTGGCCATTTCAATGTCGTAGGTGGTATCTAGTGTAATTGGTAGGATATTAAGCATAGAAGCAAGAGATATGGATACGAAACTTTTATCGGCTCCTGAATCAAATAATACTCTAGCTAGATGTTGGTTTAGAAGGAACGTACCCGTGACTACGTTCGGGTCTTGGTGAGCGTTCTTGTCCCTCAGCAAGTATGCTCTTCCATGGGCATTGTTGTTTGCCTTTGGGCACTGGTTTCTGTAATGCCCTTTTTCTCCACAGGCATGACAAGTTACTGACACTGGTTGCAAGTTACTTCCAGTGGCTGGCCCTTTGTTTCTGCAGTTCCTGGTCAGATGACCCACCTTGTTGCAAGTCTAACATTTAATAGTGCAAGGTCATGTGTGATGTAGGGTGCATTTCTTACATAGGGGAAGGCTTCCAGTATACCTATTGTTTTCAGTTAGGGCGGTAGCATAAGCCCTGACAGTTTCTTGCCTTCTATTATGTTGTTGTTGGTAATCATTGTTGTAGTTGCTATTGTTGTTACAGTTGTTTTGGTAGTTGTTGTTGCTGAAAGTTCTTCTATCATCAAACTTTCGTTTGTGATCATTGGTTCCTTGCACAGAACTGTGCTTTGTTACTTGATCCATTAACCTCTGAGTTATGGTAATGGCTTCTTCCAAAGCTTTGTGGCTTGAACGCGGAGTAACATTTCCTTCAATACTTCTGGGTAATCCCCCGATGAAGACTTCTATGAGTTTCTCAGAATTTGGCACCATAGTTGGGCATAAGACTGCCAATTCCTGGAATCTTCTAATGTAAGTCTTGAGATCATGCCCTTTTACAGTTAGGTTGTAAAATACATCTTCCATTTTCTTGACTTTAGTTCGAGGGCAATACTTCTTTATTTAGAGCGTTTAAATTCATGACCAGGTGATCTGTTAGGCTCTCTATTCCTTAGGCTAGACGCAATGAATTCCAACCACTGATTAAAGATCTTCAGTTGGGGAGTACCAGTAGCAAATTTCACTTTGCAGTCCTCGATACAATTACTGTGGAGAAACACTGATTCAGTTCGTTCAAACTAGTGGATGAGGCCAACAGCGCCTTCCGTACCTTTGAAATTGAAAGGTTAGCAGCTCATAAACTCTTTGTAGCTACATTTTCTTGCTACAGGAGTTTCTCTTGGTCTGGTGTTCCTAGTGGTATTGTCAGTATTTGCCATGGTAGCAGCTTGTGCTTCCAGAGCTGCGACAACACTATCAGCAACTAGTTTCCTGATGGCAGCCTGAGACATGGTTGGTGCTGCAGATGTTGGTGTCCTTTTAGGAGCCATTCTATCAATATTTACAAGACAATACAAAATAAGAATATATCATTGTATGGATTCTTATTTGGTACAAGTTCTAACAAAGAAATACACATTCTTTGATATTACATTGCAGGATATAACGGAAATTTTTTGAAATGGACACTCTAACAAGCATCTAACTCATTAGGTTTCTCAGGGACTGGTTCATTTCTTAGTGGTTTTTGACCACTTAGATAACTTATCGAAGGCTAGTCTGGTGGTGGTGTAGGTGAAATCGCATGCTCAATATCTTGATCATTTATCATATTCATGATATCTGGGTACAAAGGTTTGAGAAAACCAGATGGTAAGAGAACCATAGTAATCCCGAATAAAGATATGAGTCATCACATTACAGAATATAGGATAGACAACCACGACATACATAAATCGGTATCATAAAATAGCGAGTTATAATGGAATCACCACTGTATTAAGTCATTAACAACTTGTCTACATATTTTACATAGTCAAAATTTAACAAGTGTCATTATTTATGCCACACATTCAGTGGTTGGATTCTAACAAAAGCTGTAAATGATAAGGATCTAGTCTAGTAGTCTGGTGGTCCTCCCTTGTGGTTCTTGAGTTCACAGATCTTGTCCAGAAGACTCTTTATATCTGATCGGTGGCGAACTTGGATATCCTCAATGAGCATCTCTAGAGTAGAAATCCTGACGCGAGCAAGAACAATCTCGTCATCATGCCTTATTTGCTCTCTCTGAAATCCAAAAATCTGAGTACGGGCTTCTTGGAGTTCGGTTTCTAGTTGGTCAAAATCTCGTTGTATGATTACTCGACCATTACCAAGACCTTCTATCTTATCTTCCATGTTCACAATGCGCTCAAGAGGGAGCTCATCTAAGTGATTTAAAATAGTCTCGATCTGTTCCTCATGGCGCTTCAGATGTGTCTTATGAGAACTTTCTCCAATCTCAAATACCCGAGGTGGGGTAGAGATATCAGAGGAGGATGATAGGAAACGGGCTCGTTTCTGAGGTGGCAAAATCTCTTCCGGAAGAAAGAAATCTTGGGGATCAAACATTGGTGATAGTGGTAATACTAGAGATGGAGGCAACACAGTTGGTGGAGCAATAGGAGCTTGTGGTAGTGGAATAGGTAATTTATCATTAGTAGCATTATATGCTTGCATGACCTTCATATATGGATCATCGTGGAAAGGTGAGATGGCTAACGAGGCCAAAAGATCCTTAGATAAATCCTCTGAAGGATCAGAAGAGGTGTTTCCCGGTGAGGCTGGGAAATAGTTCGGTGAAGCTGGGGTATAGTCAGGAGTAGTTGTAGAGGAAAAAGCATCCTCAACATTGGAATCAGATGGGACGATAATAGGGTAGATATAGTCAGGAGTGTTTGAAGACATATTTCTTCGTAACAACCCAGTGTAAATAACATAAGTTATTTATATAATAATCTAATAGTTATGCCTTTTCTTGATTAATATTCCGGGAAATGTAGTGGCTTTACGAAGGACTTTCTTGGATGGGAAAAAGTAGTTATAAATAATAAAGTTTAAACTTGTTCTTATACACCGCGGTTCTTGATACCAATCTGTAACACCCCCATATATGAATATTAGTAGCGAAAGCTAATCTGGGGTTATTTACTTTGAATCATAGTCACATAATAGGAAAATGACTCAAATGAGACGTTTTTGAAAGATAAGTTATCATTCATTATTCATCAGAGTTTTTACAAAAGAGGTCTCAAAATACATTTCAAAACATAAAGTTAAAATGCTAAAGGTTTGGCGTACTCAGGTCCATTACACTCCGTGCCATAGATTGCTCAATTACCTGAGATAAACATGCTAAAATGGTCAACACAGTGGTTGAGTGAAATTCATAGTGTTTGCAATGTAATAGTTGAATACAAGTCATCATAAGTGGTAATAATTGCAACGAATACAATTATCATGGAAAACAGTTTATTTACCCTAGCTCATGTAACCAAACATTAAAATCAAAGTTAATTTATGACTTGAAGAAACAATTGTCTTAAGGAAAGGTAACTGCAAAGTGTATCTTTGTTCTCAAATATAGTGGCATTTGGTTTACCCCATGTATGGGTACACCAAAGGGAGTCATCCCAACCCCCCAATAGTGATCCTAAATCTACAATATTCGCGTTCACTCACAAGCTGACTAATGGTTTCATGTTTAAGAATATTGACCAGTGAAAGCAAACTTAGGCAATAATTTATAAGGATCTAGCATACAGTTGGAAAACACCTGTGTTTATGGTTTATAGCATGTATCTCCCTACAGGATTTAGAAAATATGTAAAGGTGGGACTATGAACTCACCTTGATAAGGTAGTTGATTGATTTGAAATTTAATTCAAATGAGAGTAAACAGCCTCGTACGCAACCTCGGGGGTATTTGTCAAGTCATAGTTCGATTATTGATATTACAAAACTTTGTTTCACAATAAAGTTTAAAGTTTTTTGGTTTGATAAACTTGTGAAAATAATCAGTATCACTGTTCGGGCTTTCATAATCCAGAGTCATGTAGTAAAGTTTGAGGAGCTACTGTTCGGGCTATCATAATCCAGAGGTCATGTAGTAAACGTTTGAGGTGCTAGGACACTTTAAATCGTAAATCCAGCAACTCATCAAAACGTCTACCCAAATGAAACCTCTCACATGAAACTCCCTAGTAACGTGATACATTATAGATTAAATGATAAGGTTTTATCTTTTTAAGTTTCTTTTAAAGCTAGCGGATGATAAATTATGTTATATTTATAACATAATTCTTTTATAGCGTTTTGATCGATGAATGATAACGACAAATGTGTCAGGTTTTAATAAAATCAAGTCTTATAATATTTAAATGTATTTTTATAATTAATTATAAAAATATTACATTTTATACCCTTGAGAATATGAAAATGACAATATATATCCTTGATATATACATATTTACAAAATCAACCCTTTAATTATATTTTTAAAACATTAAACCTTTAACTTTCAAGTATGAAAAAAAAACACATGAAGTTTAACTTTAGGATAATTACATTTTCAGCCCCTCTAGTTATATGTTTCAAGAATTTACAATATATACCCCTTTACATGAAATCATTTGCGAATTAAATCCAAAAAACCATAATATTAATATTTTTGATTTAGAAATCAATTTTGCAGGTTATAGCTTATTACTATAAGCTAAAATAAACAACTTTTATGAGCTTATAGCTTATGAAAAGAGCTTGTGAGATTAAAAATCCAAAACGGGTTCGTTTGGTTTTAAACGATTAACCCGATGGGTTTAAGGCTTTAGGATTAGTTTTCAAACTTATAGAAATAATAAATGAGCTTATTTAAATAGCTTATTATAACAGCTTATGGCTTATAGCTAGTTAGATACACAAAAAGAGCTTTTTAGGGTTTTTAGAGTGCGTTTGGTTTAGTGAAACCATATGAGTAAGCTTTAGGGTTTAAGGGCTGATTTCATAAGATCATAAGGATGTATAAGAGCTGGTGTATAATCTAAAACAATACAAGAGTTTATAGAATAAGGTGAAGACTTACAAAAGCTTGAATGGGCCAAAATTGATGAAATGGGTTGAACACTTTAAGTTATGAATCAAAGACTTCTTTCTTCTTAAATCTTGGCTTCTACTTAGCTTAAACCTTCTTTCTTCTCTTCTATGGCATGGCTAGAATATGATTTTAATGTAGTATAAAGTTTTGATGGTAAATTGAAAGTGTATGTATGTATGCGTGTATATATAGTGTAAAGAAAAGAGTATTGCCCAAGTTTACTTGGAGTGGTGACCAAGTTAAGTGGAGTGGTAGCCAAGGGGCTGTAGAGTACTGACACAGTAATAACTAAGGTGCAAGGTGGTGATTCATGGAGCTACTTGAGGTGCTTGAGGTGCTTGAGATGCTTAAGGTGCTTGAGATGCTTGAGGTGCTTGAGGTGCTTGAGGTGCTTGATTTTTAGGTTAGAACTAGTTTTAGGTGTTTAGGGTTTTCGTCTAGGTTTAGGTTAGAATTAGGGTTTTGTTTAGGGTTTAAGGTTAAGATTAGGGTTTTAGAATGATTTAGGGTTTAGTTTCTTGGTTTAGAAGTTATGCTTTAAGTGTTGTAACTTGTGTTAAAGTGGTGGTAAGAAATAAACATTATTTTGGAGGGAAAATGACCTAGTTTGAATTATATGCATGTTTAACTTGTACTTTAAGCTTTAGGTAATTGTACATTGGTTTTGTAGGGAATTAATATTCAAAAGTTATGCATTATACACTTGTACACATGCCTTGCAAGCTTGAACATTCACTTTATATGTAAACATTTCATATAATTAGGGTGTTGATATAAACGTTAACGTTTGAAATCCGTTTTGTAAGAATGTTTTGAAAAGTACGTTAAATAGATAACGTATGATAAAATAGAGTTTAAAACATATTGCTTGACATATTATAACGTTTACTAGCTATAAACGTTGATTAAATTGGCATAGGTAGGTTGCGTGAGCTCGTTTACTTAGGTTATGCAAGTTACGTTGCATAATAGGTAGAACAGAGCAAAAATATTCTTGTGAAAATGGTTGTACTTAATTTAATATGTAGATATTACATTGATGATAATTGCATCTAATTTAATAGATGGATAATTACATTGATGAAAATTGTGGGTTGTTATACCCTAACTTAGAAATCAACTTAGAACACCTTAGATAATACCCTTAATCACACTTGTATACTAGTAATATCAAGAAAATAGAAACTATGAAAATTTTATGGCTTATTTTGTGAGCCGTGAGCTCTTGTAGAGAGAAAGAGGGATCCATTGATTTTTTTTGTAAGTGATAAGTGATGAGAAAGACTTGTACAAGGTTCCTTTTATAGTGAAAATATCTAGGGAACCAATTAACATCTAATCCTTGATAATTAGGGAAAGGGAATGGTCTTGTAAGTGATTAGCATGAGGGGAGTGGTCTTGTATAAGTGGTTGATAGATCTTGTAAGTAACCTTTAAAAAATAGTTCAAACTAGCACATGGTATTTTCTAAGCTAAACTTGGTATTGTATTTGTGTATATATAAGCATAACCAGCCATGGTTGTGTTTTTGTGTAAGAATTATATAATTTTTGAGTATTGGGTATAATTGTGGGTATTTGGTTAAGTGTAGAAAGGTGGTATAGTTTACATGCATGCATGAAAGCTCAAAATCCAAAACGTAAACGTTTTACGTAAAGTATAAAAATAAAATATGAAATGTTATAAATTATCTTTGAAATAATTATATAACACTTGCTTGACGTAAACTTCCATTTGCTTAATGCCGGTTTACGTTAATTGATGATTTTCGGTTTACTCGATTTAACTTAATGGTTAAAATTAAAAGTAATCACGTAAAGGTTCAAAGTAAATAGTTTTGAGTTTATTGACGTAAAATGTCCTGAAAATATGGATTGTCACACAATCCTGAGCCATAGCCTTCTCGGGTCTTAGTCATGTATTCTTCTATAGTTGGTTCCCTAGTGTTTTAGTTTCCTCATCTTTAATTCGATCTTTAGGATCAGAAATTAAGTTGAATTCCGATGAACTCAAATAGTCAAGACTCCATGTCTTGGAGAGCTCCCTTGATGATCGGAACATTTGCTCAGGGTTTTCGAAAGGTTAGACGAGATCTTTGTTCGAACTCCTTTTGATAAGTGTAAAATACACATATCCGTTTGTTCCTAAAAGACCCAATTAAACCCAAAACAGACCAAAAAATGGCAAAAATATGCTTGTATTTGTGTTTTGTGTGTGCAGGTATGGATAAGTCAAAAATATCAAGAAAACATTCAAAAGCAAGCTAGCCCGGACACGAGAATCAGAAGAGTACAATGCAGAAGCTCCAAAAGCACAAAGCCTTTGCCAAGTTTCCTTTTATAACATCTCCAGGGGCCAATCTTGCTATTTTCGAAAAGTTATTTATAACTTGAAAGGAGGAAGAAAGAACAGACCCAAATGTGTTAACTTCCCAAACTCCAACAGTTTTAACTGTCAAAAAAAGGAGCGGGAACCCCATTTACTATTCATCGTCTCCCCCGTTTTCACCCCTATGGTAAAACATAGGGCAAATCAAAATTAGAGGGTGCGTTGGTCAATTCAAGACTCAAGCACAAATACAAGGACAAATTAGTCTAATCAAGAGGATTCATTAACCTTCTCTCAAGAAGAGCCACGTAATCAAAGAAAGAAGCACAAATAGTGGTGGGTTTTGTGCTAAACTCTCTCACAAAACTAGCACAAACGTCACATCAAAGAATGCCACGCTGGCAATCCCCAGGTGTACACATCTTGATCTAACGGCTCAAAATTTAGCCCCAATGATTGATGGATTGGATGGCAGAGATTGATGGAAAAGCCCAAAGCTAGAAGCTCACTTGGCACTAGAAAAATAGGCCTCACCTCTCACACAAAACAAAAGAGATATAGGAGAATCTAGTTTTTACGTTTTTTATCTAGTTTTTAGTATTTTAGTCTAGTTTAAATTCGTGCATTTATGAAATTTTCCTTGTTTCAAGTAAATGTAAATCACTTCTTAGTTAAATGAAATTCAGCTTTTAGTGTTTTAAATCTCGTTTCCTAAGCTCTCATTTAAAGTTATAAGTTCTCTTAATAAGTTGTCTCAATAAGCTAATATTAAGCTCTTTCAGTCTATAAGCTGAAATAGAGCTGTTTTTAGAATTAACCTTATCTATACCTTAAATCAGTTTAAACTCATAATGGATCAATTGTATCCAAGGACTTTTGGAAGGGGATCTTTACTTGGAAGAGATCCCAAGGACTTATACTTATCTTATTAATAAGTTTAAGGAGGCTTGTAGCTGCCTTTTATTAGGGGGGGGGCCTCTTGTTCAGATCTAGAGATTTTGTTAAGTTCTCCTTCATTTTCCTAAAATTCAGTTTTAAAATAATGATATTATGCTTGCTATTTTAGATTCTGTTTTATTTTGCTTAATCTCTTTTGCTTGTTAGTGTTCAAATTTCTCCTTCTATGCTATTTAGTTATATTGTTTTTCATCTGTTTTTTACTTCAGTTATAGCTATAGATTTGGTTACTAATTTCTGTCATAAAAACTCAAAAAATCCAAAAAAAAATTTGTTTAAATAGTTTTAAATCTTAAGATCTTACTTAATCAGTTGTTTAATCATGATTATTAAATTTGTTTCAAGCTAGTATTTAATCTGGAATTAGTTTTTGTGCCTCAAAGTCTCTTAAAAAAGCTGCTAAATCCTGTCAAAAATGGTAAAGTGTGTTTGGGGTTAGTGCAGTCTCAAAATTGCGACTAGCAGTACTAACCTAAGTAGTACTGCTGACCCTTTTACACTCCATACTAACTCCCTCAGTTTATACTGCTTTTCACAAGTTAATACGGTTAGTTTAGATTTTAGCTAATTCGTAGTTTTAATTTAGCTATACTTATTATGAATTTAGTTTTAGTTTTCATTATTTAGCTTATTCATTGCGTTAATTTTGTTTTCAAAATTCAAGTTCACTAGCATACTATCTCTTAAAATAACTGCTGAATATTTACACTAGCAGTACTAACCTCAGTTAGTACTGCTGTGTTCTCAGCTTAATTTAGATCAGTAATTTTAGGATTTAGCTTATAAAATTCAGTAGGATTTAAGTTTTCATATAGCTTAATTTAGTTTAAGTCTTAAATTTTGCTTTCTAGATTACTGTCTTAGCTTATTTTGCTGTCAAAAGTCTTAAAAAAAACCTGAAAATTCCAAAAACAGTAGGAACTTAAGTAAAGTCTAAATTTGATAATTCAGCTTTTAAGTCTAGATTTTATAGTTTAATTTGTTGGATAATAAGTAGTTTGATAAGTCCTTAAAGTTTCAAAGTCTAGTCTAGCTTATTTAGTTCTCTAGCTTATTTGTAGTATGTGTTTCCTTGCTTATTTCCTGAGTTTGCCTGTTTCATGTTTAATTTCAGTAGCATAAGAGTTCCTCTAGCTTTGATTCCTTTGCATTCTTAGATTAAGCACATCATAAGCTTTCTAGATCACTTCTCCTTTTTAGATTTAAGCTTAATTTGAGTATTTTATGGCTGTTTAAGTGAAAATAAGCTCAAAACCTCACTTTCTGTAATCAGTTTAGAAATAAGCTCCTATTGAGCTTATTTGAGATTTTCAGTCCTTGAAGTTTTTATTAATTTTGTTCCCACTAGCTTCCTTTACAACTTTGCTTCTTTGAGTTTTTCATTTTAAGCACTTTTCAAATTTCACCTTAATTCGGGTTTTAGTTTGTTGTCGGGATAGATTCTTAGGGTAGAAAGTGTAACTTTTCAAATTAGGTTTAATTTTTAATTAGTTTAATTAAGAGTTAAATAAAAAGTAAAAATTAGGGCTTTAATTTCTAGAAACCAAATCAAATATCTTTGCTTCATTCAAATCAGGATCCGAACCTAAACGTGGTTTCAATTTCACTAGTCATTGGGGATAACGACCCGGGTGATCATACTTGCCCGGTTTATTATACGTATTCTATATATACCTTTGTGAGTGGAATTGTCCAGGGGATACTTGGGGATTTCCTTAATTTCTCTATAAGTATATTATTTTATATGTATGAAAAACTGCAATCACCTTGTCATGCACTATCTGAAACAGAGGATAAACAATCAGTAGGATATGCTTGTAAGAAAGAAAATATAGAAAACTAAGTGCGAAAATAAAATACGAAAGACTTGAGTCTGCTATTGTATAAGATAGCTGATACGCCGTATTCAATGGACTAAATACACCGTATTGACTGGTTGAATGGAATACGTTATATTGACAAGAAAAGTTGATACACCGTATTCAACTGGTGAATACGTCATATCGACTGTTCAATCAGTACAATTTACAGAAAACAAAAACAATGCAAACAAAGGTAAAACAAACACACAAACACAGAATAAAATAAAAAATAAAAACAAGTAATTAGGATGGATGATCCAACTTTAAGACTCAAAAAAGACAAAAAAAATTACACTAATCTAGGTTAGAACCAAAATACTAATAAAAATAAAAATTATACAACTTCACTCCCTGGCAACGGTATCAAAAACTTGATGTGCTTCGTCATGTATAGGTAAATTAATTATCAAATTTTACATTTATATTTAGCCAAATTACCTATTAGACCCGATCAAATGTAGGTTCGTTGGTAACTAGAGTGTCGATCACTAAGAGTGAGAGTGTTAATACCTAAGTCTACTAGTATTTTAGTTATCTATGTTAGTTCTAGTCTATGTTAATCCTAAGTTAGTCCTAATTCTAATGTGAAGGGGGGTTTACAGACTGAGAGACTGGCACAGGTTTTGTTGGTAACATATATCTACTTTGGTCATGATAACTCACGCAAGCCAATAATCAGAAGATAGAAGAGCGTATTTGCAATTTGTTACCTTTTTTGGAGCATTGGTATTGGTTGAAAATTATATGAGTGTGCCGATAATTTAGTAGCTTCAGAACTTGTGCTTCATTATCGTTTACTAACCGTAGTGAGGTTATATAGACAAAATCTTATGATAAGAGGTAAAATAAATCTCGCGTAACTGTTGTATCTACAAGCACTTATTTTTAGTGCTAATCTGCTAAAGTATCCAAAGTTGAAGAAAAATGCTTTATGCCAGCCTTAGTTATCGAAGCATGTCAAATAATAATAATAATAATAATAATAATAATAATAATGGCACATGGTATGTTTTGATACATGTTTTTCACCCTCATATCAGCATCACGTTTTGCCTCTTTGAGAGTTTTGACTATGTGCTCACGCGTAACAAGGCATGCTTATATGTCTCGTTACAAGCCCTTGTGGTAGCTATCTAAGATTATGTCTGCTGCAATTGAGTGATTCATAATATAAAACATATCTGAGTGGACTTGAGTGAATCTATAAATTCAAACACATCTCCCCCATAGTGAGATGCTACTGTTATACATGTTTTTGCCTAAATGATTAGTTATAAAAAACTGTAACACTTGTTAAATTTATATTTTTCCACGTTTACGATAAAATGAATCTCTGTTTTCTCGCTTTAATGCTTGAGGGCAAGCATATTAAGTTTCTTCTAAGTTTGGAATTGGGATTTGATAAACGCCTATAATTATAGACAGTTGTTTTTTAGAACGGCTGTTATTTGTATTATTTATATCATTTACTCTTTGAACTTTTGATACTTAAAAGCATGAAAAGTACATGTTCATTGAAGACAATTCAAGCTCAAAAAACTAAAGAACACAAGTATTTTACACCTTACGATAAGAAAAAGATAAAAGAAGATAGTACTAAAGTCAGAATAAAGCAAGTACCGCCACAATTCTTAGGAAGTAACCGCTGACTTCTTAAGGAACGAAGTTAATGAAGGACTGTTAATACCACTTTATTACGTAGCACTTCTACATCATGTGCGCATCACCTTCATCTCAAGGAATTCAAAAGTTCTACGCATTAAAGAAGCAAAGTACGCCGCACTTCTCACGGAAGTGCGCCACACTTTTGCCCTCGCCCAGCCTATAAATTGAGACAAAATTCTCTCATATTACCTCAGCTGAGGACATAGCCACTAACTGCTGCTTCTTTACACTTCAACACACTAACTTGCCCAAGCAATTGACATGCACCTAAGGTGCTTTTTCTGTCCATGTTGCATCCAGTATAATATGAGTCTGAGTATCTTTTAAGATCAAATCCTAAGTATTTAGGATACTACAGAACAAGAGTGGGAGTACCCTTTAGGTATCTTAAGATTTTCTCACAACAATGAGATGTGATTTTTTTAGATTGGCTTGATACCTTGCACATAGACATGTTGAGAATTAGATATCAGGCCGACTTGTAGTTAAGTACATCAGTAACCTAATCATTCCTCTACATAAGGTCTCATTTACTGGTTTACCAGAAAGGTCAGGACCTAGGTTGTTTGGAGGAACCATGGGTGTCTTTACTGAAGCACTATCAGAGATCTCATACTTTTTAGTAAGTCTCTAGTATAATTTTCTTGACAAATGAAGATTCCTTTGTCATATTGTTTGATTTGAAGTCCAAGAAAGTAAGTGAGTTCTCCCATCATACTCATTTCAAATTTCTTTGTCATTAGTTTGTCAAACTTTTTACATAGTTTATAATTTGTTGAGCCATATATGATGTAATCCACATATACTTGAACAAAGAGGACATCTCCTATGGATTTATAGATAAACATAGTGTTGTCTATCTTTCCTATGAAAAAATTGCTTTGGATGAGAAAAGTTGTAACACCCCCAAAAATGTGTCGCAGCGGAAATATGTCTGGGAGCGTTACTTCATAATACAATAGCACAAGATACAAGAGAACGACCTCTAAATGTGTCGTTTGAAAAGTAATCTCGTTGATTTCTTTGAAATTGATATAACATTTGTCCCATAATTGCATCATAATGAAAAGCTTGAAAATAACCCAATGAGATTTGATCATTTGTATGTAAGTAGAAATCCATAAATGAAATCTTGTCAATTTTAGACTCCATTGCACATCAAGTAAGCCAAGCATCTAATTCACCTAAGAAAAACATGCTTAAAAGTGTCAACATTAAAGTTGGTGAGTTCATAGAGTTTTGTAAGTATAAATGTAAATGTTGGAATCTAAAGATTTATAAAGTATATATGACCATTTCAATCCTTATAATATTCGCCAAAAATGTAAGAGTAAATGTAGATACGAAAGAGTTTAGTGTTTATTGCTTCGCCACAATATAATGAAAAGTGTTCATGTTAGGAATAAATCTTCATATGACTTAATACTGCCAACAGTACTAAAGGAGTTAGTACTGCCAGCGCAAAGTTAGTACTGCCAAGGAAACTTAATACTGCTAGTTGAAGAAGTTTGTACTGCTAAATGGTCAACGCTGATGAAATGAAGATAAGAATGCATGGAGAGCATTTCGGGATATTTAGTTTTGAATTGTAACTGTTCCTAATAGATAGGCAGATATATTTGTAAAGGGCTCCTTGTATTTTCTATAAAAGGAGATCCCTAGAGTAGTGATAGAAAGAACTTTAAGAGATACATTTAGAGAGTTTTTTGTAATAGCTTCAAGGTTTTGTAACCCTAGTACTTAAAGAGTACTCGTATTATTTATAATATTGAAGCAGTGAGTTTTGTATTTATTGATTACTGTTTCATTCATAAATTTCTCTAGAGTATCAAAGTGTAGATTCCGCATACACTTTGGTATACATACAAAGTCTCAATCTTTGTTATTTTGGATTCTTCCAAGGTAACAAACTCTTTATATCATAAAGAATCGATCAAGGCGTGGGATCAACAAGTGGTATCAGAGCCTGTGCTTTGAGATACTTTGATCTAGGGAAAATGGAGTTAGAAAATTCTCAGAACAATTCGTTGGCAAAGCTTCCCATTCTCAAACTAGGAGAGTATGAGATGTGGGAAATCAGAATCAAGCAATACTTTCAGATTCAAGACTATGCATTATGGGAGGTAATAGAAAATGGAAATTCGTGGGTGCCTATTCCTGTTACAGCACCAGATTCTGGTCCATCAACAGCATTGAAGATGACTGTACCATCTACTACTGAAGAAAAGATTTGCAAGAAGAATGATGTCAAAGCCAGAAGTCTTCTCCTCATGGCACTCCCAAATGAACATCAGCTTACCTTTAACCAGTATGCTGATGCTCAATCTATGTTTATAGCTATTAAAGCTCGCTTTGGAGGAAATGATGCTACAAAGAAGACACAAAAGGCCTTACTGAAGCAACAATATGAAAACTTCAATGCTACAAGCTCAGAATCTTTGGACTCTATCTTTAACAGGCTTCAAAAGATTGTAGTAGATAAGCAATTCTTGGGTGTAGAGAATCCTCCAGAGGGATTTAAATGTTTAGTTTTTGAGAAGCTTACCTTTCTGTATGGGATACACATGTTAGTATGGATGAACAAAACCTGTTGAAACTATGAGTTTATGATGATTGTTTTCAATTAATTTTAAAAAATTGTTGAACAAAAGGTTATGAGAATTGTTGCGGAAAATAATGATGATAAAGGAACTTGGCATTTCTAAACACTTCCTGTACAAGCAGTACTAATCTATTAATACTGTTTAATACTGGATGTTATACTGGCAACACAAGGTTAATACTGCTAGTACAGAAACTTAGTATGCTAGTTTTAGTGATGCCCACAGTTTATGGCCTTTTTGTCCACTCATCACACAAGGGTCTCAACTAGTTCATGAATATCTTGAGCAAATTCATGATGATGATTTGGAGGAATGGATCTAAGTGGAATATGGCACTGCTTGAGCATGAGGCAAGATGGTTCTATCAGAGAACTGGAAGGAAGTTCATATTGATGGAAGTAGTAACAGCTGGATATGATTAAATCAAAA
The DNA here is from genome assembly GCA_026074375.1 of Tanacetum coccineum. Classification (NCBI taxonomy): domain Eukaryota; kingdom Viridiplantae; phylum Streptophyta; class Magnoliopsida; order Asterales; family Asteraceae; genus Tanacetum; species Tanacetum coccineum. The sequence continues at coordinate 49,812 of BQNB010006635.1, read as the reverse complement.
GTAGATGTTTCAACTATTATAAATAGGTCATTTTGCAGAGAATGCAGCGCACCAAGAAGTAAAGAAAAACAGTAATTGGAATCAAGGAAGTCATCAAAGGCAGTAAGGATTAAAAGTTGCTTCTGAAAGGCCATGTGTGCTATAGATGGTGCTGGATTTGATTGGTGTTGACATGGCAGGAGGAGAAATTTCAAGCTAACATGTCTCTTATGGTAATTACAGATTCTGAGGTATCTAAAATGATAAATCTTGTTCTAAATCTTGTTTGCAAATTATGAAGACTCTCAAAAAATCAGTATGATGATTACTTGTTAAATTAGATGATACTTTTTCTAAAAAAAAAAAAAAAAAAAAAACATTTAAAGCAGCTACCATAAAAGAGGTCTGTCAATTTTAGAAGCACAAGTAGTTAAATATAAAGAATCTGAAGTCCTTTTTTCTGAAGAGATTGCTTTGCTGAAAAGAAGTGTAGGTCATAAGGAATATCTAATGGGATTAGTTAAGACTGAACTTGAAAAAGTTAAGGAAGAAAAGGAGGGATTTGAATTTAAGCTAGCAAAGTTTGAAAATCATCTAAAAGACTTAGTATGTATTTGTTAGCAAGACAGGTAATGACAAGAGCAAAAGGGGTTTTGGGTATATGTTGTCCCTCACTCATCCACTTGTTTCTCAAAGACCAACACCTTTAGAACTTATCTTTATTCAGGTCTTGTGGAATTCCAATCAGCTGGGGTAAATGAGTTTGGTTCTAAAAGATCAAGTTTTAAGCCAACCACTGTTTGTGATAGAGAGTCAGAAAATTCTAGGAGATATGATGACTCTTTAACACTAACAACCCAAGACTGTTTATTGAACTAGTCAATTATGTCGACTCAGCTTAAGGTAGACAAAGATTGGAAAGAAAAGTTTTTCCATCCTGCTAATCATATTAGGGTAGAAGAACCTAAAAAGGCAAGAGAGAATACTGATGCCCCAATTATTGAAGATTGGGTGTCAGATGATGAGAGCAGTTGAGGCACTATCCCTAGTGAGGTTGAAAAGAAAAAATGTTATACTTACTGCTACTAAGAAAGGATGTCAGTTAAAAACTGTAAACCAAGTTGAAAGGACAGTTAGGTATGCAGAAGATGTTTTAGGTCACAGAGTCCTAGGGGTACCAAAGGAGGTTAGAAATGGTCAGAAAAATCTATCAATTAGGGATGTAACTTTGTTTTTAATAAACAAGGCATGCTTTATTTGTGGTATTTTGATCACATTCATATTACAATTGTCCTAATGCTTGCAAACTTTGGTTCCAGAGCAGTCTTAATGAAGACTGGCCTAAAAACTGTCAAAAATGCAAAGCCTCTTAGTACTGTTAGGTCTGTTAACACTGCCAGACCTTTTAATACTGCTAGGACTGTTAATACTTTTAGGCCTTATAATATGCTAACCAAAATCACAGTTCTTGTGCAAGACCAAAGACACACTTCCAAATTCAAGCACAATCAACTGTTTAAAGGCCCTTTTACAAGAGTACATCATTAACAAAAAGGTCTAATAATCAAAATATTAATACTAGTAAACAAACTGTTAATACTGTTAGGCCAAATGTTAATACTATCAGGGCAAGGGGATTTAATGTTGTTAAGCCATAAGCATGTTGGGTTTGGAGTCCTATCAAACCACATGGTGCATCACTAAACCTTTAAAAATATAATTACATTGATGCACGAGGCAGAGTCCAAGGTCAGTAATGGGCTCTGGGTCGCTAAGATAACTAAATTCATAAGTTTTTGTGTGCAAAGCAAATTCCAACTAAATGAAAAAAAAGATTTGTAGGATAGGGGATAGCTCAAGGCACTTGTATGGAAACTTAGCTCACCTTTCAGATTTCAAAGAATTTGATGAAGGTTATGTTACTTTTGGTGGAGAGCAACTAGGAGAAGAATCCTGGTAAATGGTTCTATCAAAACAGATTAACTTGATTTTGTAGATGTATACTTTGTCTAAGAGTGGAAGTTTAAACCTTTTTGTGTTCTCCACAAATATGTGACAAAATGAACTATGTTCTTTTTACTGAATTGGACTGTCTTGTTCTATCTCAATTTTAAGTTTGCCTGATGATATCAGATACTCTCTTAAAATTCCCTAGACTAGAAACAACATGTACAGTTTTGTATGAAAAACATAGTTCCTAAAGATGGTTTCACTTGTCTAGTTGCAATGGCTACTTTGAGGAATCAATGTTATGCATCGGTGGTTGGTAATGTCAATTTTAAAAATATTAATAAGCTTGTCAGAAAATCTTGTAAGAGATTTACCTTTAAAAAGATTTGAGAATGATCAAACATGTGTTGCCTGTCTTAAAGGCAAGCAACATAGAGCCTCTTGTAAGACCAAGGCCTTTAGTCCCATTACTAAGCCATTATTTATGCTGCATATAGATCTGTTTGGTCTAACTTTTGTTAGCAGTCTTAAGCATTAAAAGTATTGCTTGGTAGTTACTGATGATTATAGTAGATTTTCATGGTTTCTTTTAAGAATAAGGGGTGAAACTAGTGAGATCCTTAAAAAAATATCAAAGAGATAGAAAACTAGTGGATAAGAAGTTAGATAATCAGAAGTGCATTTTTAATGGGACAGAATTTAAAAAACCATGTGATGGATTGTTCTGTAGAGAAAATGGTCTTAAAAAGAGAATACAGTGTAGCAAGGACACCTCAACAAAATGGTGTAGCTGAAAGAAAGAATAGGACTCTCATTGAGGCTGCTAGAACAATGTTAGCAGATTCTAAGTTACCTACAACATTTTGGGCAGAAGCAGTTTCTACTGCTTGCTATGTACAAAATAGTGGTCTTAGTAGTCAAGCTCATAACAAGACTCTTATGAACTCTTTAGGTTTGAAAACCAGCTATAGGATTCTTGGAAGCATTTGGATGTCTTGTTACAATTCTTAATACCTTAGATAAGTTGGGCAAGTTTGAGGAAAAAGTGCTGAAGGTTTTGTGTTGGGTATTCTTTAAGTAGTAATGGCTTTTAGGGTGTTAACATTTAGAACTGGGAAAGTTACAGGTAAACTTGCATGTTGGAGTTCTTAGAGAATAAAACCTATGGTAGAGGAAATTGTCCAAAATGGCTGTTTGATCTTGATTCTCTAACCCAATCAATGAACTATGTACCAGTGGTTGCAGTGACTTTTTCTAATGTTTCTGCAGGTATACAAGGAGTTTCTGAGTCCAGTACATCCACTCAACAAGATCAAGATTGTATTGTCATGCCAATTTGGAAGGATGCTTCATACTTTGATGATGCTTCACTCAAATCTGTTGCTGATGCACAAATACAAGATCAAGATGGGACTCATAATGATTGCAGTTTTCAGGATAATGGTATTGATGATCAACAAGTTAATATTGCCAGTCCACAAGTTAATACTGGTAGTAGAGAAGTTAGTACTGTTGCTCCTGAAGTTAATATTGCTACTCCTGAAGGCTTGATGGGACCAATTCCTATAACTGAAGACACACAAGTGGAGGATCAAAAAATTGAATTGGGGAATATTTCACCATCTTATGAAGTTTCTTCAATCTCATACAAGAAATCACAAAGATCATCCAATTGATCATGTGGATTGGTGATGTGCAGTCTTATGTTTCAAACAAGAAGGATGACTCAACTTCTTTATTCCTGGTATTAGGATTTCTTGGTGCCATATATGATGGAAAGACTCACCAGGATACATAATGCCTTTTTCTTGTTTCTTTTCTCAAGAAGGAACCAAAGTGAGTTTTTAAAAGCTCTTAGTGATCCTGCATGGGTAGAAGCAATGCAAGAAGAACTCCTACAATTCAAACTGCAAAATGTATGGGTTCTTGTAGACTTGCCTAAAGGTCATAGGGCTATTGGTACAAAGTGGGTCTACAGAAACAAGAAAGATGAGAGGGGAATAGTCATCAGGAACAAAGCAAGACTTGTTGCCCAAGGACATACTCAAGAAGAGGGCATTGACTATGATGAAGTATTTGCTCCAGTGGCTAGGATTGAGGCTATAAGAATATTTCTGGCCTATGCTTCTTATATGGGTTTTACTGTCTACCAAATGGATGTCAAAAGTGCTTTCTTATATGGTCAAATTGAAGAGGAGGTGTATGTATGTCAACCTCCAGGGTTTGAAGATCCTGACCATCCTGATAAAGTTTACAAAGTTGTGAAAGCACTATATGGACTTCATCAAGCACCCAGAGCTTGGTATGACACATTGGCCACTTATCTTTTGAGCAATGGATTTCAAAGAGGACAGATTGATCAAACTCTTTTCATCAAAAGTCAACAGGGGCATATTTTGCTTGTTCAAATCTATGTAGATGACATCATTTTTGGATCTACCAAGAAGGAGCTGTGTGAAGAATTGAGAAGTTAAAAGGATAAGTTTCAGATGAGTGTATGGGAGAACTCACCTTTTTTTTGGGATTCCAGGTCCAACAAAGAAAGAAAGGCATATTTATTAGTCAATATAAATATGTCCATGAAATCCTGAGGAAGTTCAACTACACAGATGTGAAGTCTGCCTCCTCTCCTACAGCATTTGAAAAGCCCTTGGGTAAGATGCAGATGTGGATGATGTTTGTTGAACATCTTTATAGTCTATGATTAGATCTTGATGTATCTTAAGCATCTAGATCAGTTATTATGTTTGCAGTTTGTGCATGTGCAAGTTTCAGGTTTTCCCCAAAAACTTACATTCTCTTAGCTGTCAAAAGAATCTTTAGATACCTCAAAGGCAAACCATCTCTAGGTATTTGGTATTCTAAGGATTCTCCATTGGAGTTAGTTGCTTATATTGATAGTGACTATGCTGGAGCTACACTTGATTAAGAGATCAAACCACTGGAGGTTGTCAATTTTTGGGAAATAGGTGAATTTCTTGGCTATGCAAGAAACAAAATTGTGGTTTGCCACTTTCTTACAACTGATGCTGGGAATATGTGGGTGCTGCAGTTGCTTTGGACAATTTCGCTGATCCAAAAACCAACTTGATTGATTATGGGTACATTTTATGGAAATACTGTGATTTACATGATCATGCTAGTACTCATTTGTATAACAGTGAATCCTGTACAACACTCTAAAAACAAAAACATATAGAGATTAGGCATCACCTTTTAAGTAGATTGCAATACTAAAAGTGATTCAAATGGCTTAAAATTGACGCTCAACTTAATTGTAGCTGATCTTCTTACATAAGGTTTTGATGCTTGGTACGATTTCAATACTTGTCTCAAAGTATTGGATTATATGCTCAATCCCTAAGCCCAATCTCTTGTTTATTTTGTAAGTTTGTTTTAAATGTTAGTTACTGTTACGTTTTGTAAATTACTACTGTTGTTCTAATTAGTATTGCTAGTTATATTTAAAACTGTTTGTTAAAACGGTTACTTATAGTTAGTACTGCTGGTTATTTCTATGTATTTTTTGTTAATCCTGTTTGTAACACTTATTACTGTTAAACATGACAAATGGTTAGGTTATGTTTTTCTTGGTTTTAAGCTAACTTTTTCAAGATAAACATTGAAGTGAGAAAGTTGTTACTTCATTATGTATTATTTGCGGGGAGGCAAAATGTTGGTTGTTCTTGAAGTGTTGGAGTTACACACACACAATATGGTTAATAGTTACCTGTCAAATAGACATCGAGAACTGCTAGTCCAGAGCAAAGGCTATGTAAGACTTCTCAAATCCATTGATAGTTGATAGTTTACTCAAAAACTATATGGTCATCAATGCACCATGTTTTTAAAAACGAAGCATTGGTAGTCCCAAGCATAACGGCTATTTGGTAAAAGGCCTCTCATTCCGTTTATAGTTGATAGTTTCTCAAAACTATATGGTTATGCATTGGCACCATGTTTTATAATGACAGCAATGGCTAGTCCAAAAGCCAACAGTCGATTTGGTAAAGACTCATCAAATCCATTTATGGCTGGTAGTTTGCCAAAAACTACACTTTGTGTGATTTTGTGAGCTAAAACAACAAAGAGAATTGGTGAGCTCAAAAACAGAAAGAGAGCTGTGTGAAAAATAGACAGAGTGAAAAGTGAGTCAAAAGAATTGAGAGATGAAATGTGAGTCTAAAAACAGAAAGAGAGATTGTGTGAAGTTATTCTTTTTGTCTTACAAACCTCTGAAGTTTGTACTGCTTATGGGTGGAGAAGTTAATACTGCTAGGCATTTTTTTAGTACTGCTAGGCCAAACTTAATATAGGTTGACGTTAGTACTAATTGGGCTAACAGATTTTTCATTAATTATAGAGCTGTTGCGATATTTCTGGTAATACCTATGGAATAGATGGTTTGACCAATTGTTTTTTGTGGATCAAATATATATTCAAATGTTTAATTCACGATAACTTCTTATCTTTTATTTTGGTTACAATTATCTCTCTATTTTTTTATTAATTCGCAATTAAACTTTCTCCAGTCTTCATACTTACTATACACGGTCATATCTTTACTCTATACTCCCAGTTATACTCAATTGGCATGTTTGGATTTTTGTGGACAAGCATAACATGGCTTGCATTCTGAAAAAATCTACGGGAAGTTCGGGTTTCATCAAATAATAGATTTTCTCAATCAAAGTCACATTTGCTATGCCTCACAAAAAGCCAGAGTTTTATGTCTCCTTTATAGACAATTTGGAGGTCTGCTTGGCTTCTAATGATGAATTAGACGAAGTCAATATAAATGCTATTATAGGATGGTTCATAACTCTCTATCACTGAAGGTTCTTTACGACGACATCTCAAGTTGGCTGATCAAGATGTATTACATCTATTCCAACTACAAAGATCTTTGAGCAATTGGGCTTATGGGATATCATACTGACTTAGATAAGTTAACCTTTCAAAAAGGTGCCTTTTCACCTCAATGGAGGTTTCTTATTCATAATATTTGCATTGTTTAAGCCCAAAGAGATGTTGGAGCAGTTTAGTAAGCAATATTGCAACTGCCCACTATATTGTCTAGCCACCATTAGGAAGTTTTACTTTTCTATGATGGCTTTGAAGTACATGGTGTCTAATATCATCTAGTCTCTCCAAAAAAAACAAGTTTTGATGTCCCTAGGTTTATGCAGATATGCCTAGATATGCAGAGATACCCACCTTCAAACAAACACTCAAGAATATATTAGGTTCCATTCTCTTACTAGGAAGTGTTGTAGTAATATGAAGGAGGTCTACAAGGGAATTTAGGATAGGAGGTTGCTTTATTAGCAAATTATGTTAGTGTACTACACCTCAACTTCACCTTCCAAAATCACATCTTCACCTTCTCCTACACCTTCACCTTCACCTGAACCTACCCCTACTCAACCATCACCTACTCAACCATCCCCTACTCAACAATCACCTACTCAACCATCCCCTACTCAACCATCACCTACTCAACCCTCACCTACACAACTATCACCAACACAACCTGGCATAGAACACCATCCTCCTACACCCCATGACTCACCTCTCCATGTTGTTCACTCACATGGAAGTGATGAGGGTAGTTTAAAACTTCAAGAATTGATGAATTTACTTACAATACTTTTGACAGGATGGGTTCTAGAGGATGATTTGACTGAAGATAAGAAAACCTATAGTTTCTGCTTATTATAAGCTTATTCGTAGGGTCAAGAAGCTAGAGGCTCAGATAAAGGTTGGAAGCAAGGAGATAGACTAGGGTTTTCTTTAGATACTGAAGTTGTTGAAGATGATTCTTCCAAACAGGGAGGAAGTTCTCTGATGAAGGGGTTCAAGATGATGAAGGAGGTCATGAAAAAGCAAGCACTGACACTGAATATTTGTTCAGAAGTGCTCCACTAAAGTCATTCAAGATCAAGAGGGAAGTGAGAAAGCAAGTGATGAGGTTAGTACTACTGGTGCAAAGAAAGATACTGCTAGTGAAGAAGTTCCAACAGTTAGTACTGCTAAAGTACATCTTAGTACTGCTAGAGGAACTGTTACCTATTCAAGAAGGAGTGCTGAGAAAAGATCAAGACAAGATAAGGGAAAATCCATAATGATAGAGGAAGAGCCCAAGAAGAAGTCAAAGAAGGAGCTTGAGCAAGAAAGGTTAAGTTATGCTGAAGGCTATCAGGACTTGAAGAACAAATGAATGAGGAACAAAGAGCTCAAATTGCATAGAGATGAAGAGATTGTAGACAGTGGGTTGGAAGAAGAAAGGAAAAGGAGCTAGGGATGGAAGCTAAGTCTACAAAGAAGATTGACTGAATGTACCACTTCAGTCATTAGTATCATACTCAAAAAATGAAGCCAAAGACAATTGCCCAAGCAAGAAGAATTATGATCAAGTATTTGAAGAATCAAAGGAACTACAAGACCACTGACTTCAAGGGAATGTCCTACAATGACATTAGGCCAATATTTGAAAAAGTATGGGATTTCAATCAAAATATTGTGCCTATCGAGGCCAGAACATGGAAAGTGGAAAATAGCAAGAGTCTCCATCAAAGATAAGTCTTCTGAAATAAGGTTGTAGAAGAAGAAATTGGTTAAACAGAAAGTTGAAACAGGATGTTAAAGAACCTGCAGCAAAGAGAAAGAAGTCATTCCTTGTTAAACACAAAGATGAGACAAAAGCTAGTAAAGCAGATGATGAGATAGATAAACTCAAGGGATTTTTGGATATAGGTACCAAGAGATGAGGCTTACCATAGAGTTGAATCTATATCTACAAAGGTTCCCCCTATTGTAGATTGGATGACATGTGTTTGACAGAGACTTTCATGTATTATCAAGTATTCAGAGGAGATGGTAGTTCAAAGAATTATAAGATAACTAAGTGAAATGTTGAGACTTTAAATTAAATAACAGATTGGATGTAGAAGAATTATTCAGATTAGTCAAGGAGAGATCCGTACTTCAATGACCAGGAGGATTGATCTTATGCTTTGGGAGACTCTACTTACTTTGTTTGAGCTGATGAAGATGTGAGATTTACGAGAGATCAAACATGTGTATATCTTTTAAGCTGGGATTATGTAATTTTTGTTGGTATCCATATTTTGTTGATGGACAATGGATGGCAATTCTTATGTTAACAGAGAAGAAGTATCCTTTAAAGCCATGAGATGTTAACAAAGCTGTTAAGCAGAAGATTAGAGGTAGTCATGAGAGTTCTTAGGCATTTAAACTCCTAGTTATAGATCCAATGTGCATAAGTGACTAGAATTTATTTGAAAGAATCATCTGAAGAGGAAGAAGAATTGAATAATTTTATTCAAAATGAAAATGATGATTTGAAGGACAATCACAGTTTTAGGGGAGGATTGTTAGGAATAAATCTTCATATGGGATTATATACTGCCAACAGTACTAAAGAAGTTAGTACTGCCAGTATTAAGTTAGAACTGCCAATGTTACTTAATATTGCTAGTAGAAGAAGTTTGTACTGCTAAATGGTCAAAGTTGCTAAACTGAAGATAAGGATGCATGGAGAATATTTCGGAATGCTTATATTTGAATTGTAACTGAACCTTAATGATAGGCTGATATATTTGTAAAGGGCTCCTTGTATATCTATAAAAGGAGATCCTAAGTTTTGTTTTAGATAGAACTTTTAGAGATATATTTAGAGAAAATTTGTAATAGCTTCAAGGTTGTAACCACAGTACTGACAAGAGTACTGTATTATTTATTTAATATTGGAAGCAGGAGTTTTGTGTTATTGTTTGTTTGTGGGTCATTTACTGTTCCATTAATAACTTCTTAGGTATCAAAGTGTAGATTCCGCATACACTTTGGTACACATACAATAGTCTCAATCTTTGTTATTTTGGATTCATTCCAGCGTAACAAAACTTTTATATCATAAGAATCAATCATAGGTGTGGGATCATCAGTTAATGCTGCTCATAGAGTTACTACTTATAACACCCTCAAATCTGAGCACGCAGCGGAAATGTTGGATATCCGAGGGCGTTACATTTTGGATCAATATCACAAGATCTGAGAACGACTACTAAACGTGTCGTTTGAAAAAAATACATTGGATTAACAAAATACTTGTTTGTTACATAAGCCCATGGCTTTAATTTGTTCAACAATATAAATAAAGATTCTATTTATAACAATTTTCCCCAAAAATGTAATAAGACCCTCAAATCTAAGTGTTGACTCTTCAATTATTGACTTCCAATGTATCATCGCACCTCATGCCTTATTGACCTGAAAAACATGCTTAAAACGTCAACATAAAGTTGGTGAATTCATAGGTTTATGTAAATCATTGGTAGGACCGCAAGATTTCCATGTGTATGATTTTATACAACAATGGCATAATTCATAAAAGTAATTACGTCTTCTATGCTTATGACACTGATGCTCGAAAGGTATGAATGCAATATATGCCCACTATGAATGCCCAGTGACTGATGTTTCTAACCGAAACATCCCAAATCCAACATGGTATACTTCGTTCCCGGTGATATTCTAATCACCCGATCGGGGGATTGTCGAATCCCAAAATAGATCTATCTTAAACATCGGCTCACAATCTGTATTGAATCACTTTCATGATAAAGGGCTCAGTGGGTTATCGCTACTTAGGCAAACACGTAATCAATGTATAAAATGTACACTTGCGTCCAATTTGTAAAACAAAGCATGTTCTCACCCTAAGGATGTAAATCATTTAAATAATTGTAAAACATGGGGCTATGAACTCACCTTAGCAGGTAGTTCTCTGAATGATAATAAATATCCAAGTAAGCAATGAATCACACCATCAAGTACCTAAGTAAATACGGTCAAGTCTTAGTCTACACATTTAGTCTAACGACTCATTATACAAACTAAATTCCCTTTCAAGTTTATATATACTGTTATCACTTATGTGGTGGTGCATATGGTTATTGTATTTACAATTTTGATGGTTCTCGGGAAACGTGAAATCAGTGTTAATAAATATACTTATTTATTAAGTCGTTAATTACCCGTTGTATTGTCCGAAGATCTTAATGTCGGACCGATTCGTTAAGTGTTTTATTAATTCACTTTTATTCACAAATATACCCTTAAGTTTCTAGATATTACACTTTAGTCCCTAGGTTTATAAATATAAACATTTATACTTTAAACCCCTTTAGTTTCGGTAATTACATAATTAATCCTTTAAGTTTACAAAAATGTAATTTAGGTCTTTATAGTTACACTTCAGTCCCTAAGTTTCAGAATGTTTCAAAAACAGTCCCTCACCTTATTTAATATCCGAAAATGACAATTTAACCCCTTCAAGTTTCGTTAAATTTACATTTTTAGTCCCTCGTCTTGTAGAATTGATTTTAACTCCAATGAAATCCAACAAGTAGGCATTTTCTTTTGTTAAGTCCCCCTCCACCCTCCCCTCACCCCCCCCACCCCCCCCCCACCTTCCCCCCCCCCCCCCCCCCCCCCCCCACTCCACCCCCCCCCCCCCCCCCCCCCCACCCCCCCCCCCCCCCCCCACCCCCCCCCCCCCCCCAACCCCCCAAAATAAGTTATCAAAGCTGTTTCAGCTTATAAAATAACTCATCGAGCTTATTTTTGCGTAATGGGCCTTATTTTGCTGTTAAGGTTGTTTTAGCGTTTTAAAGGTCAAATAGGGTTTAAAAAGGCATATTGTTTTCATTAAGTTTATTTCAAGTTGGTTAGCTAAAAATAAGCTCAGGAGTGCTTATTAGGAGCTTATTGGAGCATATTCGAGGGGCTTATTGGGCTAGCGAGCCTAATAAATCAAGCCGAATCATCATTAAAAGGTTTTTCTTAGCTTTTTAACTTATTGTCTAAACTCGTTAAGCTTTTTAAGGACTGTTAACTGTTTAGTTTATCAAATAAGCAAATAAGCCTCGTTATTGGGCTTGTTGGGCTTGATACAAGCCCGATAAGGGTTCTAGGGGTTCGGGCTTATTTCTTTTTGGTCCATTAGCATCTCTAAGTTCACAATTAACTTATTAAACTGTTTAAGCTCACCAATAAGCTGTTTATGCTTATTATGGCTTATTAGCTCTCATTTGGGCTCGGTAATGGGCTACCAAGTCCATTAAGGGTCCGGTTGGTTTCTAAAACACATATCATGGTATCCTAAGCCTATACAAGTTCGATAAGCTCCTAGGCTTCCTATAAGCCCGATAGTACTTATTTATAACATATGGGCTTGCGAATTGGCTATTGGGCCATCTGGTCTTGTACGCGGCATTGGGCTGAGAGGCCATAGGAGTCTAAAAACCATGCATGTTTGTTCATTTCAAGTTATTAAGGTTCCTAGGCATTTCAATAAGGCTCGTGAGCTTATTAATAAGCCACAGTCACATTGGTCGTTTTGGGGCCAGTTGGCCCAAACCGTGAGCATGTTTGGTTTACACAAAGCCCTTCATGGCTTGTTGGTTTCCCCTAATGATATACATGTTTTGAAAATGTGCCCTAGCAACAAGATGTCGTATGTTAAACTTATTTTCACGTCGCATCTTACATGCAAATGTTTGTTTAAGTATCGTATACGTTCCCAAGTCATTGTTTATGATTTACAATGAAAATTTACATGTGGTTTCATTATAATTTCATGTACAAGGTATAGCGCATACATTGAGGCCCATGTTTACGAATCAAGGTTATTGTTTGTGTTAGTCTTTACATTTTATCACCACACGAGTTATTAAACGAAACCATAATGCGCATAACACTTCCATTTGCATTTATCATGCATGTTTTTAAGCTAGTACACCTCATATACATACACTTGACCCATAAGCTAGTTAACAAGAAAAGAAACACGCATAATACAAATGTTATGGGTTTGTATGTGACTTACAAAGGTCCTAGCATCTTGGTTCGAGTAATGAATGTGTAGAATGCTAACCCTTAGCTTGTGTACCCCTTATGCACCCGTTATACAAACCTTTGCTAGGTTTGTGGGTTCGAATGAATGAAGTGGAAGGTTTTTGTTTACGTTTGATGACCCGAATAAAGGAAGGAATATATGTTTAGATGTTTAAGGGAGTTTAAGATATATGTGAGTTTCTAAGAGTGTGAAATGGTAAGATATGAGTGTAGATTTAAAGGCAAAGAATCTAGTTACTCTCCTAGTCTCTCACACAACCAAACTGTTCCTTAATATAAGTGGTTTTGGGGTTTTCTAGTTAGCCACACATGGTTTAGTTAAACCATCATAGTACAATTCTTAATTAGGGGATTTTGGTACAAGATTCTGCTAAGATTATGAAAATCTTATGAATTGTGCACATACATGCGTGTAATCATGATCTAGGGGCAAAGGAGAATCAAATTGGTTATTATCCAATGTACAATAGCTTAGTGGAGACAATTAGGGACTAGAGTAATTAGTAGATGAAGTAATAGTACTTTTAGTTCATTAGTAAAATTTTAGGTGATCTTTTGATAGTATGTGTATAGTATCCGGCCATAGTGGGCAATTTGACACAAAAATGATTTAAATTTTGTGTTAAGGTTTTTAAAGTGGTATTGGTTTGAGTCTAGAGTAAGTCTAGGTATTTCCGGGATGCGTCAAAGTGTATTTTATTGCATAACGTAATCCCTTTTCGTGGGACCAATACATAATATACTATACTCAAAGTACATAATTATCTTATAATAATTTTCTTACTTGAGTTGATGTATAACTATAATTTTATTTGTGGACGTTTACTATTAAATGGTTTTATTTCTAGTCTACTGCGAGTTAGCTCAAAAGCAAAAATAAAGTAAACGCGTATCGGTATAAAATGAATAGTGACTAATAATAGGAGTCGTAAGGTGCCGGAAATTAAGTAAATGTTACAGTCTCCACTGTTATAAGAGCTCTTGTCCTCAAAGCTTAAGGCCCTTGTAGTGGATGACGAAGTCCGTTTGTTGAAAAGTTAGGGTGTATTTTTGTTTGAACAATCTTCAGTTCGCAGGTGAACTCAGGGCCCGCCTAGAGTTCCAGCTTACCTAACCAATGGTATCATGGCTTCGCTACCAATCGTTTGATCTCCCGTTCCTGATTCCATAACGGCTCTTTCCACAAAACTTAAGCTTTTCGTCAACATGAATTCCTTCTAACGGCATGACTATTGGTTCGTCAGCGTAACATTTCTTCAGATTAGACACATTGGAAGTATGATGACTCTGATCAAACCTCTTGAGAAGTTTCAGCCTCTAGGCAATTTCTCCCAACTTTTGCTAACACCTTGAAAGGTCTGACATATCTTGGGTTCAGCTTGCCCCGCTTACTGAATTGTATGACCCCTTTCCAAGGTGAGACCTTGAACATAACTTTGTCCCCAACCTCGAACTTCATCGGCTTTCACTTCTGATTGGCATAGCTCTTTTGTCGATCCTGAGCAGCTTGCATCCTTTGCTTGATCAGGATGATCTTTTCCGTTGTTTCTTGGATTAATTCTAGACCAGTTAGTTGAGCTTCCCTAACCTCGGCCCAACACACCGGTGATCAACATTTTTGACCGTATAGTGCCTCATAGGGTGCGGCCTTTATGCTAGCGTGATAACTATTGTTATATCGAAAACCGGCCAATGGCAAATGTCTTAACACAGCCTTTGCAAAATCGTTCACGCAGGCACGTAGCATGTCTGAGAGTTTGATGGTTCTCTCGCTATGGCGTCAGTTTATGGATGATACGCAGTGCTCATACTAATATATGTACCCAAATCTTTTTGAAATGATCTTTAGAAATTTGAAGTGAATCTTCCATCACGATCACAGATAATTGAGGCAGGTATCCCATGTCTGGCCACTATCCTGTTTAAGTACAACCTTGCTAATTTGTCTAATGGATCATTTTCCCTTATTGGCAAGAAGTGAGCAGATTTTGTAAGTCGATCCACAATCACCCAAATGGTGTCAAAACCTTGCGACTGACTTATTTTGGAAGCTTGGTGAATAAAATCCGTCGTGATATTATCCTACTTCCACTCGGGTATCTCAGGTTGTACTAGTAATCCTGATGGCCTTTGACGTTCGGCTTTGACCCTCGCACACGTCAGGCATTTGCTAACATATGTGGCGATGTCTGCCTTCATGTTTGGCCACCAGTATAATTTCTTCACATCTTGGTACATCTTTTTGGAACTGGGATGGATAGAATATTTCAACTTATGGGATTCGTGCATAATCACAGATCTTAAGTCTCTATAGCAAGGTATCCAACTCCTGCCGTGTAAAACATAGTGTTCCATCGCACGTGGGTTCCTAATCTTTCCTTGGGTATAATCCCTTCGGATTATACCGGCCTACGTCTTCATTCACGAGTTTCTTTGGGTTTGGGCTTCGATCTAAGCCTTTTAATATTCGGTTTGGGAAGATCCAATCTCCAATTGTCAGAATTAGCTCGAACTCGCAAAACGGTTCATTCCATTCCTACGGGCTCAACGCATCGGCCACTACGTTTGCCTTCCCCAAGTGGTAACGGATGTCGTAATCATAATCACTTAGCAATTCTAGCCAATGGCGTTGCCTCATGTTAAGCTCCTTCTGATCGAGAATGTGTTGTAAGCTTTTATGGTCGGTGAACACGGTGCATCTGTTTCTGTATAGATAGTGTCTCCATATCTTTAAGGCAAACACTACCCAACCCATGTTTCTAATCATGAGTGGTGTAGTTCATTTCGTAAACTTTTTGTTGTGAGAAGAATAGGGCAATCTCCTTCTCTCTCGGCATCAGTACAGCACCTAAAAAACCTTGTGCGACGCATCACAATAGACACCAAAGTCTTCAGTTTCTTTCAGGGTAAAGCCAGATTTGGTGCATGCACAACTTTACTTTATTAACTGTAAAGCTCGCTCTCTTCCTTTTCACCTAGTCGAACTCAATTCCTTTCTGGTACGTTTTGTCATGATTTAGCAATTTTGAAACTCCTTCGATGACATTGATAGTAACCAGCAAGACCTAAAAAATTGGCGGATATCCGTTGGGTGTTCTTGGGAGATGCCCAATCTTTGATGACTCTATCTTGGATGGATCCACATGTATGCCTCGTTTTTTTTATTTTTTTTTTTTTTTTTTTCTTTTCTTTCCTTTTTTTTTTTTTTTTTTTTTTTTTTTTTTTTATACTATCGATGGACTCAAGTCCGAGAAATTATACCTTCGGAATCCAAAATTCACATTTTGAAAACTTTGCATATAACTTCTCTTTCTTAAGCAATTCCAAAATTGCTTTAAGGTGTTCTTCATGCTCTTTCTCGTCTTTTGAATAAATAAGTATGTCATCGATGAAGACAATTATGAATTTATCTAAGTAAGGCTTGCACACTCGGTTCATGAGGTCCATGAATACTGCATGTGCGTTTGTTAGTACGAATGGCATAACCTGGAACTCATAATGACCATACCAAGTTCGGAATGCCGTCTTTGGAATGTCTTGTTCTCGTACTCTAAGCTGGTGATATCCTGATCTCAGATCTATCTTCGAATAAATATTGGATCCTTGAAGTTGATCAAACAAATCGTCGATCCTCGGGAGTGGATAACGATTCTTTACTGTCAGTTTATTTAACTCACGGTAGTCGATGCACATCCTGAATGACCCATCCTTCTTCATGACAAATAAGACCGGGGCTCCCCAAGGTGAGAAACTAGGCCTTATGAATCCTTTGTCGGAAAGCTCTTGTAATTGTTCCCATAATTCCTTCATTTTAGATGGAGGCAATCGATACGGTGCTCGAGCTACGGGTGCGGCTCCTGGAATTAAGTTGATTTGGAATTCCACTGGTCGAGCCAGAGGAAGACCTAGCAAGTCCTCGGGAAATACTTTAAGAAAATCTCGGACGATTGGAACGTCCTTTATTTGTTTTCCTTCTGACTTGTCCTCCTCTTTCTTGGCGGATATCTGTGCCAAAAAGACCTCGCATCCTTTTGCCATGTACTCTTGAGCTTTTGAACATGATATAACTGTCAACCGAGATTCTCTCCCATTGCTACTTTCGTTGCCACAAAAAGTTAAAGTTTTATTCCCATAGGGAACTTGAACAAGTTTCTCATCGCACACGATCACGGCATGACATCTTCTTAACCAGTCCATACCGATAATGACATCGAAACTACCCAGTTCTACGGGCATTAGATCTATGTTGAACGGATGGTCTAAGAAATTTAAAGTGCAACCTCGCATAATAGTGTCTATCCCGAATAATTTCCCATTAGCTAATTCGACATCATAACAATTTTCTAACGGAGTTGGGGCGATGTTAATCAAGGAACTAAATGCAGTAGATATAAAGCTTCTATCGGTACCACTGTCGAATAAGATAGATGCATAGTGGTTATTCAAGAGGAACGTACCCGTGACGACATTGGCATCTGGGTTTCCCGGTTCATTTCCCCTCTTTTCTGCATTCCCAACTGCATAAACCCAGCCTTGTGCATTCCCATTCCCTCCATCCTTATTCTTCAACTTAGGACAATCTCTCTTGAAATGCCCTGGTGCTCCACACTCAAAACAACCATTTCCCTTGGGAGCTGCCCCATTGCCTTTCTGAGTATTAGCAACATTTGTGTTACCAGTACCCCTGCAATCGCGAGCAAAATGCCCTACTTTGTTGCACTTGTGGCACTTCTGGGTGCACGGGCCATTGTGGTGAAGATGGCACTTGGTGCACTTGGGCAAAGATCCCCCGTAAGGCTTCCTTTCGCCTGTCCCCATATTGTAGACCTTGGCGACATTCTGCCTCTTGAAGGGTTGTTGCGGGTGACCATGGTTGTTTCGGGATGAATCATCAGCCTTCCTTTTGTTGTCAGACTGCCTTTCTGCGTAGGTGCGGAGTTTCTGATCCATCAAGTCGTTGGCCAACTCAATAGTCTCATCCAACGTCTTGGGTCTGGCAGATTTGACGTTCCCATAAATGTTGTCAGGAAGTCCACTGATGTACTTGTCAACCTTCTCGGTTTCGTTGGCAACAAACTTGGTACATATCAGGGTTAGCTCTTGGAAACGTTCAGTGTATGCTGGAACATCGTTCCCCTTGACCTTTAGGTTCCACAGCTCGATTTCTAATTTCTTGATTTCACCCTGCGGACAATACTTGTCCGTCATCTTTTTCTTGAGTACTTCCCAAGTCATTGCATATGCCTCAGGACCTAAGGTTCTTATCTGACCATTCCACCAAGTCAAAGCAGCACCTAACAGAGTGCAGGTGGCAAACTTCACCTGATTCTCAATAGCACAACCACTGATATTGAAAACTGACTCCATCTTCTCAATCCACCGAGTCAAACCGACCACGCCTTCAGTCCCCTTGAAGTTCAAAGGTTGACACTTCATGAAGTCAGCGTAAAAACAAGGGCGCGCAGTTTGCACGTTCCTTCGGTTATCCCCGTGCGAACTGTGGCTTCCATCTCCATTGGTGGAGTTTCGCAAAAGAGCTTGGTCAATCATTGCTTGGATGGATTCTGGAGTCATGTTGTTTGGGTTGGTGTTGTTAACAGGGGTATTCGGTCCTCTTCTGGTCGTAGGTGCCATGATTTGTCTAGATCACAAAAGACAAAACATGAGGTTATATGACAGAATATAATAATGTATAGATGAGATATCAACACAAGAGAGGTATATAGTACAACATAACACATCCATTTCATTCATAACTTTGAAAATTTTACATGAAATAGTTGTCGGAGTACACATAATACAATACAAAAGATCTAAGGCTATGTTAGCGGGGAAAACCCCTAATACTTAACATGCCTGTACAATGACCTAGCAAGATAAAATAACATAAATCACTAGATGTGACTGTCAGCATCCCCAGAAGCATCCTGGTGATCTGGAATCCTAGCCTCTGGTCCTGGCTGTCTAGCTCTCCTCTGCTGCTCTCGCAGTGCTAACAACTCGGCCTGCATGTCGCTCATCTCTCGCCTTATGTCTCTAATGACTCGGAGAGTCTCTACCATCTGTGCCTGACGTCTACGGTCAGTCTCTCGAAGCGCTGCTAACTCGGCCTGCTGCATCTGAAAGCGAGTCTCATGTACCTGATGCTGTGTCTGAATGAGAGTACCCTGCAGCTGTAGCTGTGTCTGGTGTGCCTAGAGATGGGTCTCGTGTGCATACACATGATTACGATAGGTCTGAAGCTCCTAATGAGTCGCCTGACTCAATCCTATCGAGTAAGCCCAAGCCTCTCGGGAAGCATAGGCCTCCTCCTCCACCATCCATATAGTCTCCTAGAGAGTCATCCTATCCCCCATAAGTAAATCGACCCGCTGCGAGTCCATATCGACTCGCTGTGATATACGAGACCTACTATCCTGATCATCCCCTAGTAAAGCATATAAGTCATGTGTATCATGCTCATTGAGCTCAGCAAGCTCTATGACCCTAGTATTGACCTCTCCCATGGTCATAGGTGCTATCTCAGGAACTGCATCTGCTGGATCTACCCAAGTATCCCTAATACTGTACCCAACATCTCTACTCCCCTGTCGCCTCTCTTCAGCATCTACCGTGCTGACAAATCCATAATCTATCCCCTGACCTATGGTAGGTCTAGCAGTAGAACTCTCCCTGGCCTCGTATCTGGAGCCTAGGGTGGACAAATACAACCTCTTGCGGGGAGGCTGCTCAGACTTGGGAATATCATCCCTACGGTCAACAGGGTGGTGTATTTAAAGAGAAGGGTGGAAGTGGTGGGTGAGTGGAGGTTGATGGTATTGCATCAGTGAACTGCATCAATGAGAGCCTGATGGATGCTAAACCTTAGTGTCATGTATTAGGTGGACACCCAGATGATGGGATGTTAAAGGTGATAAATTTGGCAGAGGGGCCATGCTCCCAACAAGGCACTCCCCTGCAGAGGGTGGTGATAGTGAGATAGGTGGTGATGGTGATGGAGTAGTCATGGCCAGAAGTCTCTCAACCTTTGCCTCTGGTGGAAGGGATATGGAAGTCTAAGGCCGGACGATAATCCTAGCCCCAATAGTAATGTCAGTGGAGGGTGGTGGTATAACAGGCTTTGTTCCCTCTGGTGGGAAAACAGGCTCATTAATAGGTACAACAATAGCAGAGTCGGCCAGAGCTAAGTGCTCCTCCTCCTCCTCGTCCTCATCATCCTTATCCTCACCATCAGCGTCATCCCCAGATGAATCGCCGTCATCATCATCTCCATCATCTCCCCCGTCCATAGGATATTCGACCGGACTATCCTCTGTCTCATCATCCTCGTACTCCTCTGGATCCTCCTCGGGATCCGACTCAGTAACATATCTGGGTGACTCAGCAGTAGGTAAATCAACAGGAGGTAATGGCTGCTCCTCAGCTAGAAACTCATGCTCATCCTCCAATGGTATATACTCAAGGTATATAGGCTCTGGCACGTAGTCAGGATCATGTGCCTGTACGAACATAGGCTCACGCTCATCCTCGTCCTGAGGAACTGGCGGTGTCTGTGGATCCTCTGGGACTGGTATGTAATCCGGTTATGGTGGGGCTACTGGATGTATCGGGAGTCCGTCGTATCCTAATATGATGACCCGTGGAATACCTCCCTCAGATATCTCCTCATCATCGGCTCCCCAGAAGGCTCTGCCAGGCTCAGAGTCGGTGTAAACGGAAGTGTAGGTAACAGCAGATGTCGCAGAAGACATGATTACTGTAAAAAGCAAAATAACCTATATAAGTATTACTTATAGGAAAGATCGGTATGATATGTCTGTAAGCTTTAATTATAAAAGTCTTATAGTAATATACGTAATATCATTTATATACACGTATATCAATCATGTAAGCACTTAGTACCCTACTAATGCTAAAAACAATCATGACATGTAAGCATAAATGTTGCTAGATGTAAACAATAATGCATGTAAATTCCCTAGAAATCCCATTTGTGAAAACAGTGTTTGAAAATGGTTATAGTCCAGACAAAACTTTTGACCTGGTTCTCTATAACCTTGGCTCTGATACCAATCTGTAACACCCTCAAATCTGAGTATGCAGCGGAATGTTGAATATCCGAGGGCGTTACTTTATGGATCAATAGCACAAGATCTGAGAACGACTACTAAACGTGTCGTTTGAAAAAGATACATTGGATTAACAAAATACTTGTTTGTTACATAAGCCCGTGGCTTCAAATTGTTCAACAATATAAATAAAGATTTCGGTTTATAACAATTGTCCCCAAAATGTAATAAGACCCCAAATCTTAAATGTTGACTCTTCAATTATTGACTCCCAATGTATCATCGCACCTCGTGCCTTATTGACCTGAAAAACATGCTTAAAACGTCAACATAAAGTTGGTGAATTCATAGGTTTATGTAAATCAATTGTAGGACCGCAAGATTTCCAAGTGTATGATTATGCAACAAATGCAAACATCATAAAAAGTAATTACGTTTTCCTAAGCTCATGACACCGAGGCTCGACGTATATGAATGCAAATAAATTTGCCAACAAGTGTCCGTGGATGATGTGCTAACCCTGCAACATCCCAAATTCGACATGGTATGCGTTCGTTCCCGGTGATAGCTAGTCACCCGAACGGGGATTGTCAATCCCTAATAGATCTATTCATAACATTCGCGCCCACATAATGCAATTCCCAATTACATCTATGCAATTAACAGTTCATGATGATGGACATAATGGGTTATAGTTACTTAGGCAAACACGTAATCATAGTATAAAATGTACACTTGCGTCCAATTTGTAAAACAAAGCATGTTCTCACCCCAAGGATGTAAATCATTTAAATAACAGTAAAACATGGGGCTATGAACTCACCTGAGTGAATAGTCCTCTGAAAATGATAATAAATATCCAAGTATGAATCACACCGTCAAATACCTAAGTAAATACGGCCAGTCTTAGTCTACATTTTTAGGCTAACGACTCAGTGTATAAACTAGATTCGATTATAAGTTTATATATATTGTTATCACTTGTGTGGTGGTGCACATGATTATTGTATTTGAATTTACGATGACCCTTGGAAAACGTATAAGTGTTGTTAATAAATATTTGTATTTATTAAGCCGATGTTCAAAACCGAATGATCTCCGAATATATTATAATTCGTTCGAATCGTTAGGTGTTTATAAAGTTCACTTTCGATTACCAAATATCCTTAAGTTTCTTATAATTGCTAAACAGCCCCTAGGGTTATGAATTGTACCATATTTACATTGTAAACCCCTAGGTTTTATTAATTACACTTTTAGTCCTTTAACTTTACAAAGTTACACTTTAGGTCCTTATAGGTTTGAAACAGCCCTAAGTTTCCAGAATTGACAGAAACAGTCCCTGGACTTGTTAAATTTAGTAAATGATTGTTTTGACCCCTTAGTTTGTAAATTGACACACTTAGTCCCTCAATTAGTAAAAATCGCATTTTAACTCCAATTAAGTCCTAACAAGTGACATTATGTTTCATTAAGTCCAACTAAGTCATATAAGCTGCCCTAGCTTATAAATAAGCTCAACGAGCTTATTTTGACTTAATGGGCCTTATTTGGCCCGTTAAGGTCCAATAAGTGTTTTAAATGTCCAATTTAGTTTTAAAAAGGCACAATTGTCTTCATTAAGCTTGTTTAAGTTGGTTAAGCTGAAAATAAGCTCGGTAGAGCTTATTTTGGTTTTTTGAGCTTATTGGGCTTATGAGCCTAATAACTTAACCCGACTTGAATAAAAAGGGTCCATCAAGCATCCCTAGCTTATTTTCTACCCTTATTAAGCTTATTAAATCTGTTTTCGGTACAGCTTATCCAAATAAGCACATAAGCCCTCGTTAATAGGCTGTTGGGCCCATTAAGAGTCCGAATAGATTTTAAAGGTTTCGGTTAGGTCCATATAGGTCCATTAACTACATTTGGGTCCCTTAAGCCTATTTGGCTTATATAGGTTCATCAATAAGCTGCCTTGAGCTTATCGTGAGCTTATGGCTCGAGATGGGCTCGTTAATGGGCTAGTAAGCCCATTAAGTGTTCGGTTGTTTCCAACAGACAATGCAAGGCCCAAATAAATCAAATATGCATTCCTAGTCCACAAATAATCTTGAATAGCTTATTTATAAGCCGTAGGCTTATTACGCTAGGCTCGTTGGGCCAGTTGGGCCTCCACAGTAGGTGGTTAGGCCCAAAGTGACCCGAACCTAGCCCATTTGTTCAACAACTTGATCTCTAGGTCTGGACGCATTAGTTTAGCATTATTTAACGTTTGTACATCGTTATTTATTACATGCATTCATTTGATATGTCATTATACGTGACTCCAAGTCATGTTGTTACGTTTTTAAAATTTGATCATGTATAGAACTTATTCATTTCATCTAAACGAAGTAACGAACATCAAAGTCTTCGAGCTAGTGTTCTTAAGTACGTGTTAAGTCTTAACCCCGTATATTAACTATGTTTTAGATCATGTACACACCACACAAGGCTTTATTAGTGTTCAATATGGGTGCATGAACCATGAATGAGTCGAACCATGCATGTTCGTGTTCTATTATGTTGTTTAACAAAAATTACGCGACCATCACGCCTAAGTATAATTCATAACGAGTAGTAAAAGAAAATGAACGAGTTGGTTCGACTTACAAAGGGTCCTAGTGTTCTTGATTCGTGAGTTGTGAAGTAACTCGACTCATATACACCCAAACGTGTATAACTTAAACTCTAAAACTTATAAACCCACTTCCTTAGTTCGTGACTTCCCTTAGTAACCTTATATTTGATCTTAAAGGCTTCTTTGTGTTCCTATAATGAATAGGGTTCGAATATGGTTTGGTTTTTATGAATGCCGAATGGATTAGGGTGTAAATGAAATTGTTTTAGCTTTGAGAGAGAATATAAGAGTTTAGAAATGTGTTATGTGAGCTAGTGGATGTTATTTATAGGATAAGAGGCTAGTTAACTTTCTTGGTTCACCAAGCAAACTAAGCCGAACCCTAGATGGTAGTTTTTAAGAGTTCTAGTTTGCTACCCCTTGTATTTGGTTAAACCACTAAGTACCATCCTTAATTGTGATGTGTTTGTACAAGATTTGCTTAGCTAGAGAAATCTTATGGTTTGTGTGCTCATTTCTTGTTAACCGCGGCTAAGAATGGATCCAAGGAAGAAAATGGTCATTACCCAATGGATAATTTGTCATTAAGAGACCATTAGGACATGCATTTATTGAACCATGGTTGTACTAGTACTTGTAAAGATTGTTAAGAGATTTTGCTAGCTCATAAATCACTTAGGACGATTTTGGTGTGGGTTCACTTGCCCATACTCGGCAATCATGTGTCATTAACACAAGTTTTGATTAAATTTTGTGTTAGTGACTTTTAAAATGGGTATTGGTTTGAGTCTAGGTAAGTCTAGGTACTTCCGTGGTGTGTCTAGATGCATTTTATTGCGAAACGTAAGCCATTTACGTGACCAATAAAAATAAAATGAGCAAAGTACATAATTATCTTCTTAATAATTATTTATTACTTGGTTGATGTAGACCTTAATTTATTTGATGACCGTTTACATTAATTGATTATTTATAGTCTACGTGATTTAGCTTAAAAGTTAATTTAAAAGTAAACGCGTATAGGACTAAAATAAATAGTGACTAATAATAGGAGTCGTAAAATGACCTGAAATTGAGAAATGTTACAGTTTTGAGGTAGTTGTTGTTGGATCGTAAACTTGATTTAGTCATAGAAGCCCGAGCCTATATAGATGAAGTTTCTAGAAAGACAAAGAATGATTAAAGAAAATATCTATGTAAAATATCTATAGAAGTTTCTAGAAGATTGTAGATAAGTGATAGAATATCTAGTATGAATTATCTAGAATTAGACATGTAGATAAGGATGATGATGTATCGAGAAATATCTAGATTGTAGTAGAATATCCATGGAAATATCTCGATCTAGAACATTCCATGGAGTAGTATAAATAGGTGGTGGTGTAAGCATTTGTAAGACCAAGAGAAAAGTTAAGCAATAAAAGGTTCTTTGTAAAAGTTCTTTAAGTGTTCTCTCTTCATCAAGTATAAGCCTAAAAGGCCCTTCGTGTTTCCAACAAGTTGGTATCAGAGCTAGTGTTAGAAGATCAAGATGTCAATTACAGATTTGCACACAAAAAGATTTGATGTTGCAGTTTTCAATATCTACTTGCAAGTATAGGAATGCTTAACTTGAACGTATTTTAATTAGGGTAGGCTTTTAATTGTTGTTATTATGCAGCGGCTTCAAGCACAATAATGCTTGAAATGGAATGGAACAGCAGCTAATGATGAAATTCAAGTTAGTGTTGTTAGCCTAACTTACTACTGGTAAGTATAATTAGTACTGCTGTTATAATTAATACTGTGAGCATTGAGAGATAAATTGAGAATCAAAAACAGAAAGAGAGATGTGTGAAACAAAAACAGACAGAGTGATTCAGTGAGAAAAAGAATTGAGAGATAAAGTGAGAATCAAAAACAAAAAGAGAGATGTGTGAAACAAAAACAGACAGAGTGATTCAGTGAGAAAAAAAATTGAGAGATAAAGTGAGAATAAAAACAGAAAGAGAGCTTGTGAGAATCAAAATTGTTGATGGGAATGCTTTTTGGAACGAAAATGAGGTTAAACTGGTAACTCAAAAGTTAGTACTGCTGCGCATTACTTAGTACTGTTAGGCTAAACTTAGTATAGCCTAAGGTACCGTAGTATGTTTGGGAATACAGATTTTATGGCAAAATAAATATAAGGTTTTGAGATAATTCTGCCAATTACTTCGCTTATAGGTTTCCTTACTTTGGATAATTCATAATCTTTCTTTAAATCACAAGATTTCTTCAAGATAAATTATGTCAGTCTAATCAAAACCTCAAGTGTTATCTATATAATCTCAATTGACTTTGCCAAACACACATACTCTCATACACGATCATAACCCAGAACTCTAATCGAACTTTTCTTAATCAACAATGGCGAATTTGGAATTATGTGACACACACAACATGGTTGCCTACTTAAAGAATCAGAAGTAAAGCGAAGGATTAAAAATAGTAAGATTTTTCAATGTAGTCAATAAGGTATGCTCTTACAGAAAATCCACCATCTATGTTTCTTCATTCAATCATGTTTTGGAAACTGCTACTGCCAAAACACTTGATAATGGAGAAATTAAATTAACTGCTACAATAGATGGCAAAGTTAAGATTGTTACTGAGGCATCTCCAATTAGCAGATTCTTGATGGTATTAGTTCTTTGCCAACTACTTAAATCTTTGAACAACTTTCCTTAACGGGGTATGTGTCAACTTCGAACAAATTGACCTTTCAAAAAGGACACTTTTCCTTAATGAAGATTGTCATCCATTACATCCTATTGTCTAGTCCAAGAAAACTCTTGGGAACAATTCAGTAGAATCTCAGCAACTGCTATTTTTTGTTGGCAATATAGGAAATTTAATTTTTCTAAATTGATTTTTGATGGTATGGTGAAAAACTTGGATAGTAAACACAAATTTTTAATGTATCCAAGATTTATTCAAGTGTTTTTGAACAAGCAAAAGAGACTGCTTAAACCTCACACTAGACTTTATATTGCTCCTACCCACACTCAAAAACTTTTTAGCAATATGAAGAGGGCTTCTAAGGGTTATACTAGGGAAAACATTTCATTGTTTCCTGCAATGATTGTTCAGGGTGAAGGATCAATACACCCAGTTGAGTCCCATCACACACCCACCAGTGCTCCATCAACCTCACAACCACCAATTTCACCAACCTCTAAGAGAACAAACAAACAGGAATTTGTGGTTCCTCAGCCAAGATCTTTGCTTTGACCCATATAGTAGATAAGGCTGTTCTTAAAAGTATGGGATGTCAGATATGAGGGGCTTACCCCTACTGTCATGGATTAGAAGCAGGATTAGGGAGTTGTAAGATTGATTAA
Organism: Tanacetum coccineum; assembly: GCA_026074375.1. NCBI lineage: Eukaryota > Viridiplantae > Streptophyta > Magnoliopsida > Asterales > Asteraceae > Tanacetum > Tanacetum coccineum. Next base: position 22,909 of record BQNB010006635.1, on the reverse strand, counting down.
GACCCCTACCATGCCTTAAGCTTCACCTCTCCAAAGAGTTAACATTACGTGGACAGTGATGAGTGCAGTATGACCCTCCAAGAATTGATGGTTTATGTACAAACATATTGTCAAGCCGGTGGAGAGCTTGGAGACAGACTTGAACGCATGACAAGTTCATAGGTGTCTGTTATACAAGCTTATCAAGACAGGTAAAGAGTTGGAGACATAGTTAAGTCCAGCCAAGCTAGAAGAAGGGCCAGAATTATTGTTTCTGATAATGAAGATGATTTGGAGGATCATTCCAAACAGGTGAGGAAGATAGCTAAAATTGATTAAGATCCTGCCATTTCATTGGTACAACATGATGCAGAGATTTAAGGGAGGCATGAGCATGATATAGAATTTGATTTTGATTTTGATCTTGATGCTGCTAAGGATGTTAGTACTACTGAGAAGGATGTTAGTACTGCTAAGCCAGTTTCTACTGCTGGTGCAGCAGTTACTACTGCTAGTGTTGCTGTTAGTACTGCCAAAGACAAAGATAAAGCTAAAATGGATGAATCTGAATCTAAAACTGCACAGACCAAGACAAAGATGCAGCAAGAACAAGAAAGACTTAATTATGAAGCATCTATTAGACTACAAGTTGAACTTGAGGAAGAAGTAAGGCAGATGATTGCCAGGGTACATGAAGCAGCTAGTTCTTTCAATGTTGAAGAATGGGAAGACATACAAGCTAGAGTTGAAGTTGATGAAGAGTTAGCACAGAGGTTACAAGCAGAGGAAAGAGAAATGTATATTGAAGCTGAACAAGCAAGAATGCTTGTAGAGCTTATCAATCAGAGAAAAAGGTATTTTGCTGTACAAAGAGCTAAAGAAAGGAGGAATAAGCCACCCACATAGGCTCAACAAAGGACCTATATGTCTAATTATATCAAGCACATGGGAGGTTATACACTTTAGCAGTTGAGAGGTTATTCTTTTGATGAGATCAAGAATTTGTTTGAAATAACAATGTTGAGAGTACACACTTTTGTTCCAATAAAGAGTGAAATTGAAAAGGTAATTCATGAGTTAGCAGCTGGATGTTTAAAAAGAGATGCAGAAGAAGAGCTTGATCAAGAAAGTTCTAAGAGGCAAAAGACTGTGAAAGCTCAGAACTAGCTGAAGAACCAAGAGATAAAGAAGCTGATAAACTATCACAAGAAGAGCTACAACAAATGATGATAATAGTTCCAGAGCAAGGGATGAATGTTGAAGCTTTATAAACTAAGTATCCAATAATTAACTGGGAGATTTACACTAAAGGCACTAGGAAGTATTGGAAGATCACCAGAGTTGGAAATCATACTAAGGTACATCAATTCTTTGATGATATGCTGAAAGCCTTAGACAGGGATGACTTAGTGATGCTATGGAGTATGGTTAAAGAGAGGCTCAATTCAACAGAACCAACAAATGACAAAGAAAGAGAGATATGGGTTAAGTTAAAGAGATTATTTGAACCAGATACAGATGATGAGTTATGTAAGCTTCAAAAGCATATTGATGATTTAACTTAGAAGTTATATGATTTATGTGGAGTGCATCATGTGTTTACAGAGAAGGGAATATACATCTACATGCTGGTAGAGAAGGAATATCCATTATCAAGAGGAACTCTTACATAGATGCTGGTTGCAAAGCTCTTGGTAGAACAAGATAATGAGATGTCCAGAGAACTTCTTAGGAAGATATTTATACAGGTTGAAAGACCAAGAAAATGAAGTGTTTAGAAGAATCCTCTCAGAGAACAAGATTTTAATTCAAGAAACTTAATGATTTGGAGGTAAATCACAAGTTTAGGGGAGGATTGTTGGGAATTATAAGTCTACATACTTAGTACTGCCAAGCCAACAGTTAGTATTGCTTAAGTTACAACTGCCAGTACTAACCAGTTAGTACTGCTAGAGTAAGTTAGTACTGCCAGTACTAACTTAAGACTGCTGAAGGACTCAAGACTGATGCATGAAGATTAAAACTGCTAAAGTGATAAAGACGTGTTAAGTGATATGCATTGACTTATTCAGTGTATATCTTATTAAGTTAGAAGATTTGCAGTTATCTATTAGAATTATAGAAGATTTGTAGTTATCTTGTAAGGACTCCTTGGTGTATAAAAGGAGATCCTAGGTTATGGTTATATATACACATATACATTTTGATATATAGATTCAAGGTTGTAAACCTTAGTACTACACAGAGTACTCGTATTATTGATAATAATAATATTAGAGCTTTTCAGTAATATCATTATTCATACATTGTTTATACAGTTTACTGTTTCATTAATATTCTTCTAAGTATTAAAGAGTAGATTCCGCATACTCTTTAGTATTCACAAAGTTTCTACTATAGTTGTTTTGGTTATATCCAAAGTAACTTAACCTTTACAAGCTAAGGAATCAATATTAAGTTGGGATCAACACTCTGTGATCCAACACCATTTGATTGGTGCAAAACGGATGCTCATTTCATGGATTTCGTTTTGAGGATCCAAACCAACATCTTAAGGATTTTCTAAAACTTGTGGATTCACTTGATCTTGATGTTGCAAATAGGGAAAGGACGCACCTGTATTTATTTTAATTTTTCCTTTATGATCAAGCTAGCAATTGGCTTAAACGTCTTCTAGCATGATCTATCTCCACTTGGGAGGATCTTACTACCCGTTTCCTTGCTCAATTCTTTCCATCGGGAAGGACTTCTAAACTTCTAAAGAACATCTTGATGTTCCAACAACATCAGGGTGAATCTCTCTCTGAAGTGTGGACTCGTTTCAAGGACTTACTCCAAAAAGTCCCTCATCATCGATCTTTGGCTCAAAGTCCAAATATTTTATGACCATGTCAATCCCGCCACAAGGCGAACCATCGATCAATCGACCGGTGGTAAGCTACGTGACAAAAACGCAAAAGAATCCTGGGCACTATTAGAGGACCTCGCCCTTTATGACAACGAAAGTTAGAATGACCCAAGAGACTTTGCTAAACCGGTCAAAGCGATCTCTCTGCCTCAAGATGTCCCGAGTACATCCGACCGTCGTCTCACTGAGCTCGAAAATCAAGTCTAACGCTTGATGGAAGCTCATCTTGCTCTTAACCCACTCGTTCAAGTGAATAAAATCGCTTCTTCATGTGAGATTTGTAGTGGTTCCCATGACACTCAATATTGCATGGAAAATCCTGAGCAAGCTTTTGTTGATTACGTATCCTCGCGTACCGACAAAGCGGGAGGTAACTGGTTCACTTTTAAACCTAAGCAAAACAATCTTCAATCCATCATGGAAAAGTCACCCAAACCTTAGGTGGAGACAACTTTAAAGTTCTCAAAATAATTTTTCAAACCCACCAATCGTTTTCAACCGCCCTTTCAACAACAACCCTCAATATTTTAATAATCAATCAAATCTAGAAAGGTTGGTGTCTAATTTTATGGCATCTCAAGACACTAGATTGTCTAAGTTTAATGCCAATTTCAAACAACAACAAGGCGAGATGCCCAACAAAATTGACACATTCTTGAAGGCCATCAATGATCGAATGACAAGAGCACTCCTAAGTGACACGGTCAAGAACCCAAAACTGAATGTTAACTCCACCTCTTCAGTTTTGTCTACTTGTTCTTACCCCATGGAAGATCCCCAATGCTCATCCCGTCCCCTCAATTCGACCAATTTCATCAAAACGTGTTCTAAAAAAACAAGCAATCTTCAAAAAGACCAACTACAAATGGTCATTGAAATTGGAACACCAAAACCAAAAGAACCCGAACAAACTTTAGAAGATGAATTTAAGGAGTTGCAGCTTAACTTACCGATTCTTGAAGTTCTAGCTCATGCTCTAATGTATAATGCGATTCTGGAAAAATATGTGGAGAGTTTAGAGTTAGATAAAAATGGGTATGCATTCATTCAAGGCAAGATGCCTGAGAAAAAGAAGTATCCCAGATTATTCACCTTACCTTGTAGCGTAGGGGACTCCAAGCCTTTTGATACCTTAGCCGATTTAGGGTCTTGTATGAAGTTAATCCCATTATACCTCTTCAAAAAACTTAAAATTAGATTATTAGAAGAGACCGATCACGTTTTTAGGTTGGCAGATGGAACCAAATCTTATCCTATGGGGATTGTCAAAAATGTAGAAGTCCACATAGGAAGGTTAAAACTCTTAGAATACTTCTATGTTATAGACATGGAAAAAGACCTCGCAACACCTTTACTCGTAGGAAGAGGATTCTTAGCAACTGCTAGTGCCGTGATAGACTATAAAAAAGCCAAAATAGCAGTAGGAGAAGGAATTACTAGGTCAATATTTAGAGTAAAAGAAATCAACCTAGGTGACAAAGAAATGCCTTATTAGACTACCTTAGGTAAAAGAGAGTCTTATACATCACGACCTAGTACAGATGGAATAGGTGCCCGAACCCCCTATTATGCTAAAAAGGACTTCATGGATTACCATTTACCTGGAGAATGGCAAATTGCCAGAGATTCCGAACTCAACCCATTTAAGGACGTCTTAGTATTTAGAAATATGGTAGAATTCTTAGGAACTATACCTATCAATCTTAAGGGAAATATGTGGGAGTCAGAAGAATTAATAGAAAAGAGGATATATTGGAATAAGCCACCAAAAGAAGGAGATGGAGCGTGACACATTAAGATCGAATTGATTGACCAAGATGGAGAAAAATTTAATAGAACCTTTCAATCAATTCTCACCACTAGGAAGTTGTCCAAGAAAGAGAATCCAAGCGAGATCATCGACTTGGATCATTTTCATGATTCCTAAGATTGTGACTCTGAGTCTAGCTACAAGGCTTGTTAAATAAAAAAAAGCGCTTATTGGAAGGCAACCTAATCCATTTTATTTTCCTGCATTTTAGGAATGTCTTGTGTGTCATGTTTGTCAGAGTCATATGTTTATGCTAATTAATTTTAGTGGTTTATGTAGTATTTTTCCAGGAAATCACTAATAGAATTGCGTGTAGAAATTTTTCCAAGAAAACGAATAGAGAATTTTCACAGTCTTTAGAGACGGCGTCAAGATTTATCCTGACGGCGTCGCATCTTCAGAACTGTAAAAATTTGAATATTATTATTTTTGAAAAATTAATTTTGTATAATTTTCATAATTTGTAATTTTCCTATCTTTATAGATTTCGTAGTGTCAAAACCGTAAATCATTACGTTGTATATTATTACCCCGTCAATTTTACGCTAGGTGTATTATTTTTTGTCTTTGATCTGCAGGTTACATTTGATGAGGAAAAGGCCAGGATTTCTTAGTAGTTTCATGTGGATGATTCTTGGATGATGATTTAGCCAGCTTATCATTTGTTTCTTCTCCTTTATTGAGCAAAACCAGGGGAGTACTAGTTTCTTTTGCCCTTTTCTTTTCCCTTTATCCATTTATTTAGGTACTTTTAAGAACATTAGGGACAATGTTCAATTTAAATATAGGGGAGAAACAAGCCTTAAAAACTATTCGTTCAATTGCATTTGCGTTTTCTTTAAAATAACGAGTAATATACTGAAACATAGCGTAAAAGGTAATTTAAACCCAAATTTAAATTTTTTTATGGCACATACCAATGAAAATTGAGTATTATTAGCGTCTCATGAATAGGAGTTATATGACTAGCACAAAAATCCTATCACTAAAAAAAACAAAATCCACCCCAAAAATATGAGGTTCGCCCATAGATCTTTAGAAATTCAAGCACACATCTTTGGTGCTTAAGATAGTTTTACATTTAGCTTGCTCGAGTTAAGGAATGAGCAATTATATATGTCGCATTCATGGATTTGATCGTGCATATGTGGTTTTGTCGCTTTTTCTAGAGCATTGGTATCAGTTAAAATTATATAAGAGTGTACCGGTAGTATATTAAATTTTAAAACTTGCTTTTGTGACACATCCCGAGACTGCTTAGTGAGATCGCATACGTGTGATTAGGATTTTCTAAATAATAAGAGGCATGATGTGTCGTCGTGTAGGTGTTATTTATGTTTTCAAGTTTTAAATTTATATTTTTCCGAATTTATCTAAAACAACACTTTAACGGGCAGTGTACCCGATCAATTGTAGCTTCGTTGGTAAGTAGGGTGTCAATCACTAAGAGCGAGAGTGTAAATCCTAAGACTATCAGTATTTTACTAAGCTAAACTAAATCTAATTTATCATATTCTAAACCTAAGCTAACAGCAATAAGGGGGGTTTTAAGCCTGAGAGACTGGCACAAGATTTAGTTTAATTAAACAGAAGAGGTAGAGGGTAACACACACAAGCAAACAATTAGAAGATAAAGAAGTAGTCGAGCCTAATGTAGGGAAAACGTACTAACCATATTTAATCCAATTAAAACCTCAGTTTAGTTCATTAGTGCAATGATTGTCTTATCTCGTTGTTGATCTATCGTTCCTAGATTTAGGTGGTACTTCTTCCTAAAACCTAGATATGGCAGTCCTGTCATAACTAACCCTATCCGCATAAAGTACTCATGGTTGGTTATAATCTATCTTAGAAGTTCAATGATGGTGATCTCACCGACGAATAACTCATGGAGACTTTACTAACTTATTGCTTAACGATAATTTATATACTGATATTCCACTTGTCCACATCCATCCCCAAGGAATCAGAACACTATTTGTTAATCCTGGGTCACCTGCTAGTCCAACTTGTTCACTAAACCTTGAGGGTAAGACAACACGTTATTTGTGATCATATTCTTCTAGATATATAAATTGCAGATATGGAGAGCTATCCCGGAATCTAGCTAACTATCTATTTGTATTCCTAGACCCAGTTGAATGATAGGTCGCATACATAAGCACATAAGTGAGTATAAATTGATAAACATAATTTACACACAACGAATAAGAAACAATCTATATAAACATAAACCAAAGATTAAATTGTCATAAACATGGCTAATACCTAAAGGTATTAACCGATAGTCATTGTAACCAATACAAATGTCATAGACGAACGATTAAGGTAAACTAACCAAGTGAATGAATGATACCAAAAACCGAACGCGTATTTAGAGTATAAGAAATTACAAGAGTTCTCCTTTGAATTGATGGGCATTGCAAGACCTTCTTTGCTCCTTTTTTCTTCTAAAAGTCGAACTTGGTGGTTACTAAATTGATCAGCCTTAAATGGCCTCTATTGCTTCCCGAAATTCATGTTTAGGGTTTGGTATTTATAGCTACTGGAATTAAGTCGATACGCCATATCCGTTGAGGTCGATACGGCGTATTGGAGTTTCCTTGGAGTAGGGACCACATTTGTCATCCTCCAGAATGTTCTCCGAGTATATCTTCATGGATACGGCGTATGATGCATTCTAAATACGGTGTATAGATGATTGTATCTTCGTGGTTTCTTGTGAAGTTTAGGTGTAGATACGCCGTATCTTCTTGATGGATATGGCGTATTGAATGTCAGATCAGTAGGTTTCTTTGTTTCTTTGTTTAAGCTCCAAAATGTGCACCTTATAGCTAATCTTCACCAATTGCTCCATAATTACTGCAAATAACTAATATAACAGATTAAGTACCAATTCATGCAATAATTATATCTAATAGGTAATTTACATGGAATAAATGATGCTATAAAAGTAACTTTATTTGATGTCATCAAATATTCCCCCACTTGAATACTACTTGTCCTCAAGTAGACTTTAGAAAGTTTTGTAAAAATGTATCCCAACCTAAGTTTAGGATCTTTTCCGTTAAGCATTTTTCTTGTTAGATTACTAGCACACAACCAAACACCTCACGCAATAGGAAAATGAAAACACTCAAATCACTCGACTAATCTATGTGGTAACATGTAACTAATTCGCTCAATTGCTCGGTCGTGACGAGTATTATATCACAGGCTTGGCAAGGATACATATCTCCACCACTAAAGCTAAGGAGTAACAATTCTATAAAGGTAAATTGGGTGTTATTTTAAAGGTTTAAAGGGTTTGATCACTCTTTTAATCTCTATTGATACCAATATTCCAGAAGGGCGACAAAGACCACATATACACACCCGTAACGACAGGATAGACACATGTGACTGCTCACTCCCATCCCGAATAAGCTAAAGAATAAGATTGGTAGTCTTCTCTAAAAGTCGTAAACCAGTAGGGGCGACAAACCACATATACACACCTGTAACGACGGAATAGACATACATCATTGCAATCATTCCCCCACTCGATTAAACTAAGGGTTAGGACGAAGAGTAATATATGGAATGGATCTTATAACTCTTTCTCCAATAGTAGTAAACCAACTAGGCATACAAAATCACACATACATGGCCGTAACGACGGAATAGACATGCATGATTGCTCACATCCTCATTCGAGTAAGACCAAAGGATAGGAATTAGAAAAGGGAAAATAATTGTTGTTAAAGAAAATAAAGCAAATAAATATAGTCCTAGGCACAATATAGCTAGTTACTTTCCCGACCATCCCTTGATAAAGACACAAATTGGTAGACTAACTCACGTTTCTAACACTGATCAATCAACGCTTTTGATGACATGAATCAGACTCAAAGAATATCTTGATCAATAGATCAATAAAAACAACCTAAGTTGGCGTTCCCATAATGCTTAACTCCCAATCATCCCAATTAAAGCTCTAGTGGCAACTTTCATCACTTTATACATACTTTTACATAGTTGGTTTATATTACGTACCAACTCTAATTTCCACAAACATCTTTTTTGTATTTTTCTGATTTTTTCGATTTTTTTAACACTAGGAACTGGAAATAAAACTAATGTGTAGAATTTCTCCATCCCATGACTACAATAAATCTGAATAATTAATATCCGATCATAATAACAAAGTAGTAAAAATACACGAGCGAACTACTACTTTTACATTCCCGTTGCATTGTGCAACTTCCCGACCATACCGTAGGTGGAAAAGATAGACTCAAGACTCAGAAAATACAATACTTTACACAAAAATAACTAGTGATTGATTAAGGACTAATCTAATAGGGTAGGCTAAGGTGTAAAGGTATAACAAAACATTTGGGGTTTAATCCTAAAGGAATGGCTCTACGGGTTTTTCTAGGGGTATCTTCTTAAAGTGAGAGTAAACAAAGGGCTTATATGGGGGTTAACTAACTGATGTAGTTAGTTAATAAAACGTGTATAGGATTTTTGGTGTATTCTTAGAAATTTACCAGTTTAGAAAAGTCACTCCATCTATTAAAAATAGTGCTTATTATTGTGGTCTCGAATAGATATACCAAGCCAAGTTCTAAAGTTTACTACAGTCACCGGTACACTCATATTTTTGTGGAATTTGGGTAAACATTTAAAAATGGATAAGTCTAAATCCTCGTAACATCTAACAAGGGTTATGTGTGCAAGGTCACGTGGATAATAATTTCATAAAAGTATGCCAATTTTTTTTAAATTCTAGGCATAAATTAAGCATATTAAGCATATTATTGTGAAAACAAGGACAAGTAAGCATTCTAATTACCCCCCCCCTACTTGAGATATACAATGCCCTCGTTGTATAAATATAAAATTAAATACATGAAATATAAAGAATTAGAATGGGAAATTCCCTTGGGATTTGCTTGGTATGATCCTCCATGTTGTGTTTATGAGCAAGATTGTGTGTGCAAGAGCGTCTAAATCCTAGGAGGAACAACATGCATACAGTAATTCTAGAAAATAAGCATACCACTAATCATGTTACATCGCTCAGCAAGCTCCTATATCGATCAATAAGAAAATAATGCAATTCTATCTCGGTTGTATCTGCTTGGTTAGAAAATAAAATCCTAGAAAGCTAACAGGAGATCGATACGCCATATGGTTTGAGGCGGATACGCCGTATCTTAACCTGTGTTAAAAATCCTAAGTACGAGTCAGATTAAGTAATACGCTGTATTCGTTTAACGAATACGCCGTATAGAAAATCTGACAGAAAAGTTTTTAAATGCAAAAAATTAGAAGACTGAATAACGTCTAGACATTCAATACGCCGTATGTGGTGGTACGAATACGCTGTATCGATGTCTGGGAAGACAGACTCGATAATAAAATGAAAGACAATCGGGTTGTCTCCCGAAAAACACTTTTCTTTCAGCTAGTCTTTAAGTTAGACTTGGTTCTAGATTCTTTACGTTATATCGCTTTCGAGGTCAAGAACTTCATGATCGTCTTTATCGAAATCCCCCTCGTAATACTTTTTCAATCGTTGTCCGTTAACCTTAAAGCTGAAACCGTTCTTGTCAGTTATCTCAACTGCCCCGTATGGGTATACGATTTTGACTATGTTTGGTCCGTACCATCTTGATTTGAGCTTCCGTAGGTGCATTTTTAAGCATGAATTAAACAGTAAGACTTTGTCCTCAACTTTAAAGTTTTTATCCCCATGAATTCTAGAATCGCGACACTTTTTAGTTCGCTCCTTATATATCCTTGTGTTCTCGTAAGCTCCATCTCTAAGTTCTCCCAATTCATTGAGTTGCATAAACTGATTTTTACCAGCAGCAGTCAGATGGGTGTTACATTGCTTTAATGCCCAATATGCCTTATGTTTGATTTCAACTGGTGAATGACACGCTTTCTTATAAACTAACCTAAAAGGGGTTCATCCAGTCGGGGTCTTGTAGGCAGTTCTGAATGACCATAATGCGTTATTAAGTTTTTTTGACCAATCCTTGGGGTTGTTTCCAATAGATCTTTCAAGAATACGCTTGATAGCCCTGTTGGTGACTTTGGTTTGTCCATTGGATTGAGGGTGGTATGCGGTGGACACTCTGTGGTGAACCCCATATTTTTGTAGAGCTTTTTCGAGTTGAGAGTTACAGAAACATGTTCCTCGATCACTAATTAAAGCCTTAGGTACTCTAAACCTCGTGAATAGCGATCTTAAGAGCTTTACCACTACGCGTGCATTGTTGGTAGGGAATGCCTGAGATTTCACCCATTTGGATACGTAATCGACTGCTACTAGTATGCATTTATTGGCCCTAGAATCAGGGAAAGGGCCCATAAAGTCTAGCCCCCAAATGTCAAATACTTCGCATACATGGATGTTGTTTTGGGGCATTTCATTTCTTGATGAGATGTTCCCTGTCCTTTGGCATACATCACATTTCATAACATAGTCTTTAGCGTCTTTAAAAATGCTAGGCCAAAAGAATCCTGACTCATTAACTTTCCTCCTAATTATTGAGGCGCTGTGGTGTCCACCTGTTGGTCCAGAGTGGCAATGTGCCAGGATTTCCAAAATTTCTTTTCTAGCTACACATCTTCTTATTATGTTGTCCGGGCATATCCTGAATGCATAAGGTTCGTCCGACAAATAGTTCCTTACTTGAGAATAAAACCGTTTCCTTCTTTCTGAAGTCTAGTTCGGAGGGATAACTTTCCCCAGGAGATAATTAATGTAGTCCGCGTACCATGGCTCAACTTTATTTAATTTTGCCTTTAGCATCATTAAATGCTCGTTTAGAAATTCATTAGTGATATCATTTTCAGTCAAAATTTCCGTGTTGGGATTCTCTAGCCTCGACAAATGGTCCGCGGCTCGGTTTTTAGCTCCTTTCTTATCTTTAATTTCTATGTTAAACCCTTGAAGTAGAAGTACCTATCGAATAAGTCTAGGTTTGGCATCCTGTTTATTGAACAAGTACTTCAAAGCTGAATGATCAGTGTAAACCATAGTTTTTGACAAGATAAGATAAGGTCTAAATTTATCAAAGGCGAAAACTACAGGTAGAAGTTCTTTTTCGGTTGTTGTATAATGTTCCTGGGCATTGTTCAAGGTTTTGCTAGCATAGTAAATTGGCTTAAACTTTCCATTGATACGTTGTCCTAAGACGGTTCCTACAGCAAAATCACTGGCGTTGCACATTAGTTCGAAAGGTATGTTCCAGTCAGGGGATATTATGATAGGCGCATTGGTAAGTTTTTTCTTTAAGATGTTGAAAGCCTTTTTACATTCCTTAGAAAAATCAAACTTTGCATCTTTTAGTAGGAGTTGTGTCATAGGTTTAGATATCATAGAGAAGTCTTTAATGAACCTACGGTAGAAACCTGCGTGCCCCAAAAAACTTCTAACTCCTTTTACATTTGTTGGGTAAGGGAGTTTAGTGATTACATCTATTTTTGCCTTATCTACTTCAATCCCTGACCCAGAGATCTTATGCCCTAATACGATACCTTATTTGACCATAAAGTGACACTTTTCCCAATTAAGGATGAGGTTATTTTCCTCACATCTAGCAAGCATTTTATCTAAATTAGCTAAACAAGTATCAAAAGAGTTACCGAACACCGAGAAGTCATCCATGAATACCTCCATAAAGTCCTCCACCACGTCATACATCGTTGAAAAGTTGCAAGTGCGTTACTCAACCCGAATGACATCCTTCTGTAGGCGAACGTTCCTTAGGGACAGGTAAAATTCGTCTTCTCTGGATCTTTCGGTGCAATAGGAATTTGAAAGAAACCTGAAAAACCGTCAAGAAAATAGTAGTATTCGTTCTCGGATAGACGTTCCAACATTTGATCAATAAAAGGGATAGGGAAGTGATCCTTTCGAGTGGCGTCATTATGTTTATGGTAGTCAATGCACACTCGTCATCCGGTTACTGTTCGCGAAGGAATCAACTCGTTGTCCTCATTCAACACAACCGTCATCCCTCCCTTCTTAGGAACAACCTGAATAGGGCTCACCTATGGGCTATCCGAGATAGGGTAAATTAATCATGAGTCAAGCAACTTAACAATCTTGTTTTTTTACCACATCTTGGACTTTAGCGTTCAAACGCCTTTGGGGTTGGATGACAGGTTTAAAATCATCATCCATTAGAATTTTATGGGTGCAGAATGACAGGCTTATCCCTTTGATGTCCGACATTTTCCAAGCAATCGCTCCCTTATGTTTTTCCAGTACTCGGAGGAGACACTTATTTTCCTTGCTTGATAACTCAGAGGAGAGAATTATGGGAAAAGTTTTGTTACTGTGCAAGTAGGCGTACTCAAGGTGGGATGGTAGATCTTTCAACTCTGGTTTCTTTTCGTTAATTTTGTTCACGCTGGCCGAACAGATGTCCCCATCCTTGATAATCTTTGTCTGATCGGTCTTCTGCTCGACTGAATACGCCATATCCGTATAATCGATACACTGTATTGTATCTTTTTCAGCAGAATGGTTGTTGAAATTTCCTTGTTTAGATTTTTCTGATTTAATTTGGTTGGTAGTCTCTCCTAGACCCTCGAATGAGTCTGAGTGGTTGTCTTCTAATATCTCTAAGTTTTTTCACCAATTGTCACATCTAGCTCGTCAATCCCGTAACACTCGTCATCCTATGATGGGGGTTGTTTCATTGATTGGTACATATTAAACATTACCTCTTCATCCCTAACTCTTATTTTTTTGTTGAATACATCAATCATGGCTCGAGCGATGGCTAGGAAGGGTCTTCCTAAGATTATCAGGATTCTAGAGTTTTCTGGCATATCTAGAATAACAAAATCTATTAGTAGGACAAATTTATCTACCTTAATAAGCACATTTTCAACTATCCCTCTGGGGTATTGGATCGATCTGTCTACTAATTCCAAGCTCATCCTAGTGGGTTTTGGTTCTCCCAATCCTAGCTTCTCATACATGGTGTACGGCATCAAGCTTATGCTAGCTCCTAGATCTGCTAAGGCATTGTTAATACGTAAGTTGATCACCTGACAGGGAATCATGAAGCTTCCTGTTGATGGTAGTCTGTTGAGCGAGAGCACTAAGCATCTTTCATTCATCATTATGGTACAAGCTTCCTCAAGTCTTGATTTATTGGTTAATAATCCCTTAAGATATTTAGCATATTTGGGCATTTGTACCATAGCCTTAGTAAACGGTATGTTTATGTGGAGCTGCCTCAGGTTTTCTAGGAATTTCACGTTGTTGTGCTTCTTCCTTCTCTTTTCTCAATCGGTTAGGGAAAGGAATCCCCGATGGGCGTGGGTTGAAATGGGGTTCAAGAGTTTTTGTCAAGGGATCCGGACCTTCTTTCTCTCATTCAGCTTCTTGGGGCTTGTTCTGTTCATTGTTTCGAGATCCCAAAGGTTCGTTTTTATTGAGATCGGTTTCATTGGTTTCCTTATTATCAGCGACTTAGAACGTGGCTTTCCCTCCTCTCGTGGTTACTCCCATCAGGTCATGTTTCGGGAAGAAAACGTCACTCATAACCTTTGACAATTCGTGTACCCCGATTCTCAATTCACTTAGTAGGTTGTTTTGTTCCTTCACCAAGAGCTCATTGGATGTTTAGAATTCTCTGATGAGCGTTTCCATTTCTTCGTGTTCTTTCCTTCCTTCTTTGATGAACTTACCCAGTATTTCTTCCATGGTTAGCTTTCTCTCTGGGTAATAGTACTGGTTGGGTAGGAACCTAGATATGATTCCTGGAACAAAAGACATGATTCAAAGTAAAACTATTCTACAATACTATGCGTAAAATTAAATTTAGTTTTTCCCTCCAGATAATCAATACGCCGTATCCTGGTAATAATACGCTAAATTGGTTGTTCAAAGGAATACGTCGTATTGTTTGTTAGAAGTCTTTATCTGTCGTATTCAATCTGATGAATACGCCATATCAGGATTTCAACAGAACGCAACTATTAAAAGAAAAACATAAATAATAGGCTCAAATATGAAAACTATTATAAGAAGACTAAAATTAAATATGCAAAAATATACAATGCAAACTAATCTAAGTTAAACTAAACTGAAAATACCAATAAAAACAAAAATTAAAGTTTCACTCCCCGACAACGGCGCCAAAAACTTAATGTGTCATCGTGTAGGTGGTATTTATGTTTTCAAGTTTTAAATTTATATTTTGCCGACTTTACCTAAAACAACACTTTAACAGGCAGTGTACCCGATCAATTATAGCTTCGTTGGTAAGTAGGGTGTCGATCACTAAGAGCGAGAGTGTAAATCCTAAGACTATCAATATTTTACTAAGCTAAACTAAATCTAATTTATCCTATTCTAAACCTAAGCTAACAGCAATAAGGGGGGTTTTTAGCCTGAGAGACTGGCACAAGATTTAGTTTAATTAAACAGAAGAGGTAGAGGGTAACACACACAAGCAAACAATTAGAAGATAAAGGAGCGGTCGAGCCTAATGTATGGAAAACGTACTAACCATATTTAATCCAATTAAAACCTCAGTTTAGTTCATTAGTGCAATGATTGTCTTTTCTCGTTGTTGATCTACTGTTCATAGATTTAGGCAGTACTTCTTCCTAAAACCTAAATATGGTAGTCCTGTCACAACTAACCCTATCCGCATAAAGTACTCATGGTTGGTTATAATCTATCTTATAAGTTCAATGATGGTAATCTCACTAACGACTAGCTCACGGAGACTTTACTAACTTATTGGTTAACGACACTTTATATACTGGTAGTCCAACTTGTTCACTAAACCTTGAGGGTAAGATAACACGTTATTTGTGATGAGTAAGACATTGGTGATTTGTAAGATAGTTTAGACGTTTTGGAAAAGAAATCTCTTGCAAAGTGACCTTTCTTGCCACGTTTGCAGCATTCAGTGTCTTCACTTGCTTTTTGACTTGAAAAATTGTTTTTCCTTTTTATAAAATGTTTTGAATTTGCCAACAGGGCCCTCTTATGAAATTCTATATCTAGATCTCTGAGGTACTCCTCACTAGTTCTCTCATCAGCCTCATCATCAGAATTTTCTTGAAAATCTTGCACAATGTTGTTAGAAAAGAAGGCAGTTGATATAGGAGAGTATGAGGGATTACTAATTAAGGCCTTTTTTGTATCTGAGTATCTTCTAGAGATAAGGTTGTCTTCATAGACAAACCTTCCATAGATATCAGCAAGGTCAACGGTCTGAATTCGATTAGCATTTCTAAGTCATTGAGAGAAGCTGAGCCACTTCTCAGGGAGACTGTTCACGAAACTAACATTGATTTCATGCTTAGATAATGTTACACCATCATTGGCAAGCTCATTGAGCACGGTTTTGTAACAGGTGTAGGTTTGTGAGAGACTCTTAGAGGATTTAACTCTAAAAGTTTGATACTCAAGTTTTAGATCTATGATCCTATTCTTCTTGGTATTAGAGGGACCTTCAAAGCTGTGAACCAAATCAGTCCATATAGCTTTAGCTGTCTCACAGCTAATGACTGACTCCATTATATCATATGGTAGACATGATATAATGATGCTTTTAAGGTGTTGGTCTTGTTTGACCACCCTCATCTCATCTGGGGTCTATTAGGCCTCAGGTTTATCGGCACCTTCAGCTGTTTTCGGTTTGAATGGACCATCCTTAATACATTGAATGTAGTAGGGTTTCATTCCCGTCAAAAAGCAAAACATACGCTTTTTCCATTTGTCAAATTTTCCAGCCTCTAGACGAGGAGCAACAACAGAGTAGCTGCCTCCTTTTTTGTCTACAAGCTTGGGTACATTACTTATAGCGGCCATTTAGGATCTAGGTTTTAAAAGCTTTTAAGCAGATTTTTGAAAGAGTTTTATAAACCTTCTGCTCTGATACCACTTGTTATTCCTTTTAAGTTAGTGAACAAAACTATATTAGTTAATATAAAATAACTCATGGCTTATAGTAATGTAGAGAAAATCAGTTTTGACAAGTAATAAAGATAAAACAATAAAGAACACAAAACTAATTTTCAACGTTTAACTCTTTATGTTTATTAAGAATTATAACCCATTGTATGCGAAATTACAATGAGGATTGAATAACAATGTGTGTGTGATCTCCTCACTAACAACTTAACATATCTTAGAAGTGTTATGCTAAGTTGACTACTATGCTAACCAACTAAGCTTGCTTAGGGACTTAGTATATATATTGGAGGAGTAGGTGTTTGTAAAAGATACAACTTTGAATACACAAACTTAACCTACTCCTTTACAAGGCTTATCAATTTATACTACTTGGGTAGGGTCATATCTACATGGGTGATTAATGTGTGTCCTAATGCTGATAGGCTAGTACATATTATACAGCTTTGTCTCTATTATAATTCTAATCTAAGTATGGGACAAACACACATTCTAAGGTCAGTGATGACACTGAACTTTTCTTTATACCCTATTCAGGATAGTTTGACTTCATGTGGATAAGAGCTTAGACTTATCCATTTTGAACTATCCCACCTATTCTTCAGGCTCTTGTCTTTAAGGTCTTCTAGTTGTTGGAGATCGTATGGGCCTTAGTGGGTCTATTGCCACAATCACTGAACCCATCACCTTCTTCTTTGGCTCAGGGACTTCATTCACTGAGAACCACCTTACAGAATGGTTGAGTCTTTCTTGTAGACTCAGGTTGAGCACTTGAAGATAACTCACTGAGTGACTGTTCACTCAGTGACCTTGAAATGTTAAAGGTTATCTTACACTTAGGATATTTTGTATTCAAATCCAAGTGAAAGATCATTAGGCACTGAATTAGCCTAAAAATGATGATACTAACGATGATCAACAAGGTGAATGCGATCTAATGAAAATATCTTCATAAAAAATAAAATATCAAATTAAAAGAGGCGACAACGATGATGGACATGGTAAATGTATGTCAATTTGAGAACAAGGGGAGCAAGTTCATTGGTAGAAGATTTTTAAATCTTTTAGACAATTATCTTTTAGCAATAAGTAAAGGTTTGATGAGCATATGCAAGTAAATAGGAAATAAATGCGAATGATATATATACGAAAAATATTTATAGTGGTTTAGCTACAAGGACTCCTTCCTTTCCCTACTCCACTCCCCGAGTCACCTACTTGAGAGTTCGTAATCACTATGTCTACAACCTCCTTAAATTGGCGAAGAAGCCTCACAACGTTACTTAATGTTTATCCGGTACTATGCTAAATACCGAGTCCTAACACGGAAGAACCAACCCTACATCGCTTACTCTTTATTCGGTACTAAGCTAAATACCGGGTCCCAATGTAGAAGAACCAACCCTACATTGCTTACCCTTTATTTGGTACTAAGCTAGATACCAAGTTCTAACATACGTAGAACCAACCTTACAACATACAACCTAAATACTAAATACAAACCTACTAGTACTTCGCTAAACACTCTCGACACATTGCAAGAATTAATTTAAATGAATGTGATGAATGAAATGATGATCCAAGATCAGTAGTTAGGTCTTCATGTGATGGGAGATGCTTGCAACAAGTGAGTCTTGAAGCTTGATCCCGTATGCAAAATTCGGTTACATCTTCTTCTAGAAAGAAAATCACCAAAAACTAAAGCATGAATGTACCTTGATCTTAGATCAGAGGTTAGGATATATAAGAGAGAATGTATGTAATGATGCAAAAACAAGAGGAATGACTTGGTATTTATAGCTAAAATTTTGACACTGTAGCACGGTTCCCACGGTTCCTTCTCTAAGAAGGAACCAACCAGTGTAAAGAGAGGGAACCAACATTTACTGTTCATCAGTTCTAGGTGATTCCTTTCCCAAAAGGAACCGGCCAGTGTAATGCAATGGAACCAGCTGATGACACTAGATACAAATTTTAGCTAAAAAATCTTTTGTATTCTTTAAGAGAATTTTTCAAGATTTAGATAATGTAATGCATGATGTAACGTTACTTTCATTTTTAAATTACTTATGAAAATATGAAGGTAATATAAATTACCAAAAAATATAAGTTTGTTTGGAAAATGTAATGATATATTTGTTATTTGAACAAAGTATCCGAGTTGATTTACAAAAGTGTATAGATGACAAATCATGACATGTGTAGTTTAGTTTATATGAAATAATGACGGGCGATGATCATGATGACTAATGATGCGAACGATGAATATGATATAAATGATGGATGATGTATGATGATTATTTAAGTTAGAAAACTATTGGTTTAAAACATATAAATTTTATATTCTACCTCCGATGATTTTATGATTGTCATCGACAAAACATGGATAGATCTTAAAATATAAATAGACATTATTACGGCTTATTTGTATTAACGCATTTCATATGCAAATTATCTAAAAGGCAAGACTAGTGATCAAATAGACTTGACTAAAGAAAGATAGGAAACATAAAAGGATGCGTTGAAAGAATTTGCAAAATATTGTCATCTTTGTTGAAATGTTGTATGCGGTTTGAATAAATAAGACTCTTTACAACAAACGTAGTTTCAGTTCATGTTTTTGCAAAGAGGGGTCAACGACACGACCTTCATGAAAAAATCGTCGTTTAAGATTTTTATAAATGGCTCTTTCATCGTCGTTGAGGCTCGGGTTTTGGTGAAATTTAGGAATGTAGTGGGCGGTGTCTTGGTGATTGACATGGATGGATTTCGGCATTTTGAACCTAAAGAAAATTAACCCAACAAAACAAGTCAAAAGAAAATTTCCGGTTTACATGTCTATCTTAATGTTTTATACTTAGCGCTAATGTCGAATATTCTCGTTATATCAAAAATCGAGTATGATGAAGTTTTTGATAGAGATCGAAAAATGTGTTTACGCACGTCCCTTTTCAAATTAAGTTTCTGGGATTATAACTTGTTTTTACGGGTATTAACAACGTCTCAAAATATTACTCAATCCTTTCATTTGTTTTTGATTTTTCGAAAATTAATTTAACAAAGTGTTCTTATGCATGAAACAATTTTCTAACAGAAAATAAGATGCAATTCCTAACCAAGGAAGTCTTAGATAGGTAATTACGTTAAATTAATCGATTATGAAGGATTAATTTTAACAAGCCCTAATTTTGATTAAGAGATTAATCTAGGGTTAAATCAAAGAGATGAATCATCAATAATACTTACAATGTGATAGGGTGCACGAGTTGAATAACGATTTTTCCAAGAGATGAGTGGTGTTGAAAGAGATTCGTTAATGGTGATTTTTAGGAGAAAAAGTTTGAAACAATGAAGAGATAGAAAAGAGACTGACATATTCGTTATATCAGATCCACGGTTCTGACGGTTCTATCATGAGAATGGAACCGTCCTTCATTCAAAAGAGAACCGGCAAAAAAAAAATTAATATAATTTTTTTGTTTTAATATTAATATGTAGAACTTTTACTACTAATGGGATTTGGCCCAAAAATATTTCAACAAGAATTATTAATGTTTTAGTTAGTTTGCCACTTATTTATTTTCAGTCGATTTAACGGGCGACGCAAAAAAAATAAAGAACACGTGACAATCACAAAGTGAAGAAAAAGAACATTACATGTATTTTATTTCAACACTTAATGCTATACAAAGGATAGAAAATACAATCGTAATGTAAAAAGCTAAGACAAAGAACAAATCTTCATGCGAGAACTTGAACATCGGATAGAGAAGCATTAAGAGCGAGATGATGATGGTGATCGTGATGGGGCTTAAGATTTCCAAGAGAGTTTCCATGAAACGAGGTAATCGGCAGGTTTGAGTGAGAGGGAAAATGTGATAGTTTGATTTTTGAAATGGATGAGAATAGTAGTGGATGAGAAGAAATTATATAAAAAAATATAGTGGCTGTTTGGTTTTATAGATTTTCGTGAAGAGGTTTAAATTTGAATCATGAAGCTTAATACCCAAATGTTTATGTTAAAACCCAAGGAATTTGACAGACAAAGCTAGACGGAGATGATTTTCGGATGAGGCGAGTAAGGTGTGCTAAACAGAAAATATTTTTCTAAGAAAATACATATAAAACCCAACAAGCCAATTAAGAGCAAGCCCACATAAAAAAATCATAAGGCCCATAAGTCAACTCATTTACACATGAAAAGTAGCATACATTTAGTGATTATAGACAAAGATAGAGTTCGAAGACGTACCTGTTAGCATTCCGATTATCATATGTTTGGCTCCACAAAAGTTCACGATGCTCATATATTAATGAGCCCAACCGAGAAGATTTCTTCTCGTTTTTATTTAAAGTCCAAAAATATTTTTGACCCAAACTTGTACAATTATTGTTATTTCGAAAACACATTTAAATAGATTTTTAGTCCATGCTTTGTTTTAGCTTTTGAGAAAGGGCAAGTTAAAGAAAGTATTTTGAAATACTTCTTTAATTATCTTAAATAAAAGAATTATCTATTTTAAATACGTTACTGTAGCCCGGTACCCTCATCTAACACTGTACGATACCATCCTCAAATGGTACCGTGGGTACCGGCTTAACAGACCAAAAATATTTAGCCCAAAAGGATTTGTTAACGGGCTTTATAATTTAACAAGGGAAAATGACTATATAGCAATCCATATATATGAAGAGATTTTAATGTACCTTTTCGAGATATAACTTATTAAGGTAACGGTGCTCCGAAGATGTTGCCGTCAGGGATTCGTGATCATTTTGATAATCCACCAAGTTTCTTTAAGGATTGAAAGACGAAATACATATAGCAAATAGATTAAAAGAAAAGAGATAATTAAAAAAATCCTTCTTTGTAGTTTTGAAAATTCATTTGATCGGATTTTAAAGATTTTAAAATACAATATATTTTAAAAGTCTTTGATAGCCTGCTCTTAATACCAATTATGAAAAACTAAAAGGGAAGGGATGTTGAATAGTTTTACCAATTAAAATTTTAGTTTCAAATTCTTTTAGACAATTATCTATTAGATCCAGCAATAAGTAAAGGTTTGATGAGCATGTGAATGTAAATAGGAAATAAATGCGAATAATACACACACACACACACACACACACACACACACACACACACACCACAAGAACCAGAAGACACACACACACACCAACTCACATAAAATATACATAAAATATAATTAAATATATATATATACATATTAAATAATATATCTATAAAATATATAATATATATATATATAATATTATATCTATACATGTATATATATATACATATATACGACACAAGTATTTCTATTGGTTCGGCTACAAGGACTCATTCCTTGCCCCACTCCACTCCCCGAGTCACCTACTCGAGAGTTCGTAATCACTATGTCCATACACTCCTTAAATTGGCGGAGAAGCCTCATGATGACATCAAATAACGTCCATTTATAGCATCATTTATCCTATGTAATTAACTCATTTTGTATGATTATTTCAAAGAATTGTTACTTAATCATTTGTATTTGAGAATTGCAGTAATTATGGAGT
Organism: Tanacetum coccineum; assembly: GCA_026074375.1. Taxonomy (NCBI): domain Eukaryota; kingdom Viridiplantae; phylum Streptophyta; class Magnoliopsida; order Asterales; family Asteraceae; genus Tanacetum; species Tanacetum coccineum. The sequence continues at coordinate 700 of BQNB010006635.1, read as the reverse complement.
ACTTGGTGAAACTTGACTAAAAGGCACGCATTCTGAAGCTTAAACGAAGATATTTTGAAGATTACTGTTCTGACAACCAATACTCCGTATCCATCAAGGAAGATACAGCGTATCTGTGCCTGCACTCACCAAAGACCACGAAGGAAACATGATCAATACGACATATCCAGAGAAGATCAATACGCCGTATTGGAGATATAGTATGTGAATATTATGGAAGATATCAAACATGGTCCCTACTCCAAGAAACCCTAATACGCCGTATCCAAGACATTAGATACGCCGTATCAAACCCACTCCAGACCCTATAAATAGAAAACTCAAAAACAAGTTTTAAGTATGCTTTTAACCGCCAAGTTTGATTCCCAGAAGACAAAAGAAGCCAAGAAGGTCCTGCAAAGTGCTCCAATCATTAGGAAAACTCTTGCAATCATTTACACTCTATATACGCGTTCGGTTAGCGTAATCTTTTGTAGGAACCCGATTTACTTTTACTTCATAACACGAATCAAGAACAAGAAAGTAGAGAGAGAGAGAATCGAAAGAGTGAGAGAGAGAAGAGAGAGAGATAATATGAGAGAAAAAAAGATATATTGAAAATGAAAAACTAAAAACTAGATATTTTCTAAAAGAAAATATCTATATATATGAGATATTTTTTGAAAAGAAAATATCTAAATATATATATATCCCTACGACG